>JBCFXI010000487.1:0-153328 GCA_038496175.1 Ampulex compressa
AAAACAAAAAAATAAAAAAAATAAAAAAAAAATAAAGTAGAAATATATATATATATATATTTTTTTTTTTTTTCCTTGAATAAAGTAGGCTTCGATGTACTTTGCGAAGTTGCATTTTTGTCTTGTCGTAATAAAAGTATTTTCATTCGACACTCAGCATGGGTGCATGCTGGATGTCGACGTTTGTTATAAACGAGATATAATGATATTTAGCGAATATTTCGTACATATATCGAGCGACTATGCGAGAATATCGACACTTGCCAGATATCGGTCTTTCGCTGTAACACATGCGTACCACGATAAGAAAAACTAAAATTGAGGGCGTAATTAAATACAAAATACGTACGATAAAATAGTGTAATGTTAAAGGAAAGCGTGTACAATGGAGAAACATTGGGGAAAATGCGGATTTCGTTTGAAAGACTTTAGGAGTTGATGTAAAAATTTGAGGAATTGAAGGAAGCGTAATGAGAAAGAAATCAATTCGTTTGAGGGGCGCGGGAACGATAAATTTCCACATTCTCGGTCCGAATCTGAGCGTTTTTCACGACCCAGGGGATTACACGAGCGACATTCGGATTTTCTTGGAAATTCTGGATCCGCGGAAACGTACGAGCGAGGTCAGATCTCATATGTCGGTCGTAAAATGGTCAAAAATATGCGCGGAGAAACCGCATGAGTTAGGGGTCACGCATGTGGCTCGTGTGTGATGGCGAACATAATGCAAGGGTACAGTCCACGTGATAACATTTACTATTCCGCTCTTCGCTTCGCTGCCGAAACCGTGAGGCAAAACTGCTTTGTTGTGTGCACAACGAGCCGATGAAAAATTCCATGCAATTCTGATATTAGCATTGCACTTTATTTAAACTCTACATCCAGACATTAAGTTGATTTTCTTACCTTGGAAAGTTTAGTGATCAGTGTACTATGTATTATGACACTTGATTTTTCCGGACACCTTAGAATACGACTATGAAACACCAAGAAAATTCTGCGAATATTATACAGGATAAAAATCATTTTATGACAGAGTTGGATATATATTATTACATATATATAGTCGATATAGTCGACCAAAATTCTTACTCCATAAGTCCAGACGGAGAATTAAAACAAACGTACAATACTGCTCTGTAAAACCAAGAGTCACTGCTGTTTTCTTAACACGTTAAGAACGAGTGTAGAGCAAGTTTCTTTTTCACTAAAGGTGGCAATCTATTTTGGTAGTATTACGGAATTTGTGAGCTGAGGCATTCATCGATGTCACGCCATGTAACTACGATGTGGTAAGTAAGTAGTAGTACACACGTGTAAGTAGCTACACTATGCCACGCCATGTTTAACGCATTAAACCAATATAGAGTCACGTGGTCAGCAGTACATATACATACACATATCATCGCTACTGACTTTTATCATTTATAGAGGAAAAGGTTCATCTTTCGATCTTTCTCTCTTTTCTTTCTCTTCTCTTTAATGCTTAACGCATTAAACCGACAAAGAGTCACGTGGTCAGGAGTACATATACATAGACATATTATCGCTACTGAGTTTTATCATTTATAGAGGAAAAGGTTCATCTTTCGATCTATCTCTCTTTTCTTTCTCTCCTCTTTAATGCTTAACGCATTAAACCGACAAAGAGTCACGTGGTCAGGAGTACATATACATGGACACATTATCGCTACTGAGTTTTATCATTTATAGAGGAAAAGGTTCATCTTTCGATCTTTCTCTCTTTTCTTTCTCTTCTCTTTAATGCTTAATGCATTAAACCGACAAAGAGTCACGTGGTCAGGAGTACATATACATACACATATCATCGCTACTGAGTTTTATCATTTATAGAGGAAAAGGTTCATCTTTCGATCTTTCTCTCTTTTCTTTCTCTCTTTTCGATCGCCACTTTGCTGGACCAGCCGCGCAGCTGTGCACCAATCAGAATCCCACGAGATATCGTCAAAGGGATCCGGTTACGATGCCGGGGCATTTACCACGCCGCGGCGTCGATCGTATCACTGCTCGTGTCCCAAAGTATCGCGGGAGTGAATCAAATTTGCGCCACGACAAGGGAAGTTCCCCGATAACCGTGGCGAGTATCGAAGTGCAAAATATGCAGACCTCGCCGCCCCCCCCCCTCCTTCACTCCCCTCCTCGCGCATTGCCACGCCAGGGCTGAACATCCTGAGAGATAGACCGTTACCGACTCGCATGCACCGTCGAAGATTGCGCCGGGACGCGATTACACGCGAGACGTTTGACGTTTTTGTCACCTGGCAAGTAGCTGCCAAGACGATAAAAGCCCCGGGGGAAAGTCTGGCCCTCGATACCTTCCTCGAGAATCGGGAAGGAGGCGCGAAGAGTACGCACGAGGAACTTCCGCTTCGATATCTAAATCTCGAGCTGCGCTCCTTGTCAGGTGGAATTAAGTATTCCACGAGGATCCTGAGGAGAGGTGTCCTCGATCGCGAGAGGCTGATGCGAAGATTGGAGGCTATAGAGCGATCGGATCGGGGGTGCTAAGGTGATAAGCGAAGTTTTGAATAAACATCGATACTGATTAACGTAGTACCGCGGACATACATGTGTGATCGCAGTGATAACTCGACTCTTTTACGCGATTTAAAAATAACAAAGTCGAAGGATAAGCCATCCAACTCTCTTCTCATACCATTAAAGCGTATGAAGCGCGTAAAAGGAGAAAGGCGATTATGCTCTCGTGTTATTTCAAAATCGTGGAAGAAGGACAGTGCAGGAATTTTCCTATCCTTACTCACGCACTCTCTCTTCCCTCATCTTCATTCAACACTCCTATACGCAATACCATGTTCGATGAGCTTAACACCCGACACTTCGGCTAATCTTCGAAGCAACGAGCAGCAGGCTCGAATATATCAACCACCACTTAGCCCTCCAAGTACCAAGGAGAACCGGATTCTGCCTCCGATTTCAAACTTAGACGCCATAAATCCGAATCATATTTACCGCGGCGCCTGCGAACGGCGTTTTGATGGACTAGTTCGAGCTGGCTTTTAATTGGGAAAATTTGTGCTCTGTCGGAAAAACGTGCAGGTCCAAAAGTTAATTCCGCATTCCGTCGAGTGGGGAGGGGAAAAACAACGTTTGACGAGCGTGGCTGCTGAACTGAGAATAAAAGGGACGTAGTTGAAATGCTAAACGAAACGAACTGTTAGAAAAATCGAGGAGATCCCAGGGAGCCCTGGGATCGGGCGCTTCGAGTGCAGGGATGCACTGCGAATGGCATTGACGCCTTTGGCACGGTGTCCTCCTCGCTTTGACGCACCTCATTGGGCGTACGTGTTCGCCAATGATTCGATCCCATCGCAAGGGTAACGCATAGCCTGCAATTACTGCCCTCCTTCGATTAGTCCCGAGCAAACCACTTTCGACGATGCATTATGTAGAACAGACGGGATTGGAATTTCCGCAGACAGGATCCTTGGTGCGCGCGACGGAAGAGGCTAGGAAGAAACATTCGAAAGTTCCAAGACGATTCTTCGTCATGATTTCACATGATTTTCCTTCGCGGTATTTGACATCGACAAATGGGAGTGTTGTTCGAGAAAAGTATGAAGTATCAATTTTTGCGCTTGTTTATCGGTGTATATATGGAAATTAAATTTTTAAACGATCATCTAGGAGCATCGATCTATTTTTTTTATACGTACCACTATGCATGGTTTCTTGTCTAGATGCAATTGCTAGGAGGACGATGTAGAAAATAATTGTTTCTTTGAAAATAAATCAGTGAGAACGAACTATGCAGCCTTGTAAACCCTGGCATTTATTGTTACTTGTGAATATTCGAGGTATTTTTTAGGAGAGAAGCATAATAGTGAATCTAAAGGCACTCTCGGCCATTGTACGCCCAACGCGTAATGCAAACGAGGAAAATTTGACGGTCGACGACTGAAATTGAACTTCGTACGTCGGGGCTTTGAACCGGCGCAAGCGGAGTATGCGATATAACGTGGGAAGTTTGAAGAGTGATGTGCGGAATTGAGGTCTGTATCTTGAGGTTTTGAACGATCGCGGACGCATTAGACAATATTATGTGCGAAAATTGAGAGGTAATATATACGATTAAACCTCATATCCCAGGTCTAAGAACCTTAATAAAGACTGGCGCCAGACGGTTTACGGAAGCATTTTAAAGCGCTCGTTGGTGCTTTACCTGTAATTACCTAGATCGCCTTAAATAATCAGACTCATTACAAAGGAAGTCGAGACGACAGAATTGGAGAGAAAAATCTCCATCTCCGTGATATCCTGCTGTCTCTTTTAAAGTGACGTATATCGGATTAAAAAAAGATACACTCGTTATAGATATGAAAAAAATAAATAGAAAGAAACATCTACACGCGTATCGCCCAACTAAAACTAGCATCGACTTTGTTTTCGTCATAATTGACTTATACTACTTAAGAAAAAAACTGCCTATACTTCTAAGTACTGTTCATGCGCCACGAAACATTGGCAATCGACTGACACATCGAGCATCGAAGTCACGAATCTCAGTGCGATCGATGCTCTCCAACTTCGAAGCGTGGCTCAATATCACAACGAATCATCGGCGGGAGGCTCCCTCGCATGAAATAACCGTGAGTCTCCAGCGCGAAATCCTACGATATTTTTCGTCGTTATCTTGTTAAGCTTACTTTATTCTCCGCGTGTATGCCGCACGTTTTCCCATTTCCAATGTCCCGTGTCTGGTTTCCACCGCTATTCGATAATCGGCTTTGTGTAATTAATACGCGAAACGCTGTTATGTAATGCGTTAATTACTCGAACGTTGCCAGGCCGGCAGCCGAATTTCGCGTCGCATCAAAAACCAATGAATCATCAACGAGCCGCCCTGACGGACTCGCGATATTTTCTAATGACCCCTCCTCGTTATTAAATTCGCGGCCTTAATTAGATTTCACCCTTCGAATTCGTCGCCAGGGGTGGTTGACCTTACGCTCGTCTATCCTCATGGAAGGGATAATATCATTCTCATGGTTTCTGGGAAATTCCTATGCAAGATCGCTATTGTATCCAAGAAATTCATCGTACATAAACAGCTGGATTATTTGCCTTCATTTTCGAAATTTGAGTAAAAATATTCCTGACTTTTTTTGCAGCCTCTTGCAGTCGAAGGTACGCGAATAAAGATAAGTAAGATAAAGAAAAATTAATGTCGTACTCGTCGGTACTTTTGGTATTATAAATTAAGCGTAAACCACATAACGTGGTATTTAAATTCGATTTTAGTACAGGATAAAATTAAACGTAGTTGGTCACGCGGACTGCTAATTTTCCTCTTGCTCGAGAGTGAATGAACTAAAGGCCACTCTGAGAATTAAACGTAAATAAGTGAACGAATCGAGTATGCTCAAAGGACCGCTTTTAAGACTAGAACCAGCAGACACTTTCCTGACGTATCTAAACATACCTGCGTATAACTTTGAAAAACTGAAGAACGTTGCAATCGATGTACCGTGATCAAATCATGGAGAATATCAGAAAGCACAACGTCATAATACGTTGAAATTTTTCTGCAAAACGAGTAAGCGATCATTCTGATCAATTTGGTAGTTTCAGTGTTAAGTATTACGTGGTAACTTACTTAATCTAAAGACTAAGATCTTCCAATCTTCCGAAATTCGAATAAATAACAACATTTCCCGATTCCTTAACCTTGCTTATTATTACTACATTATTAACATGGCGAGCAATGAAAGAAGAAGAGAAACAGAAGGTACATACAAAAGTACTACCAAAGACAATCGATAAAAATAAAAAAAAAACAAAAAAAAATTACAAAACGAGTTCGAAAGTAGGCCAAGAAACCAATAATTAATCACCAAGATCGATTTTCAAGAAGACCACCGTGTTTGCCAGGAAATCCCGCAGATTCCTGTCCAGGTCTTCCCCGAATTTCGAAAGGACGTTGACTCAACATGGACGCGCGGCCGATGATCCTTCCTGGCCGCTTAATATCGAGACGCATAACGAAAAGCGGGCAAAGGAGAGCGCATAGCCTGTGTGCATCCGGTGTGACATTCCCCCTTGCGCAGAAGTGTGTCTAGAACGTAGAGCGTGCGCGGCGCAACATACCACAATGGCTGCGGTCATTTTGAGTATGCTGGGTTAGCCAGGAATGTTAATAGAAAATACTCGGTGTCTCCAGACTTTAATTATGAGGCGCGAATGGAGCTCGAGGCTGCGGGGGAGGGTCGTCAAAGCGAGGAAACGGGTCGACGGTGCTTGAGATGGCGAGGGGGGGTGGAGGGGGTAGCGGTAAGCCTTGGGGGATATGATCGAGTCGTGACTCGAGTCACGAATATTGGGATAAAGGGTGGCCCTATTTCCGCAGTCGGGGTTATTGAGAAAAATGGTATCTCCATTTCTCTTCGGAGTCACGGATATTGGGGAGGAAGGTGTTCTCGGGTTAGGGAGATACTTAGGCTCCTGGTGTACTGAGAAACGAGGGAGCGGACGTGGGTCCGAGAGTTGGATATATGGTTGCTTTTAAATCGAACCTATGCGTGCATTATGAAAGAGGATTCTTGGGAGTTCGTTTGACGAATTAATTTGAAAAGTAGGGTCATTGACCCTTCCCAGCGCAATAATGTACTTTGGCGTCATTCGTATAATCTGCTTCTGCTAATCGAGTACCTCTAAGTTCTTTTCCTTCGAAATTTAATTTTGTTACCAAAGAATCATATTTTGCGCTATTTGATTCCTGTAGTTTTTTTCTTGTATAAACTCTCAACAAACTGTTTTAACTATAAGACATTTTAATGTAAACCTTGCACTCCATTAATATACTTATAACGATTCTGGGTATAATATTATGGAATATAAACATTTGTATCGCGCGTTATGTAAAGATCCTGTACAGTCGTGATGGAAAATGTTCACGTAGCCGAGCGACGCGGTTAAATCCTCGTTCACACGCTCCTTTGAACTCTGCAAGCTGGTAAAGGGATCGTTCGCAAGTAATATACCCTAATATTAGCTGCCAGGATTTATTTTCGCGAGTGTTCAGGGTGCTAAGGTACATGCAGCGTTTTCACCCTTTCGTACCTAAGTGACCTGAAATAGCCGGGGGGTGAGAATCGGTATCGAGAGCCCACCGAATAAAGCTTCCTCGCAGGTCGAGCTCGATTTTCGAAACGACCCTCGGCCGAGGCTCGTCGTAACGTTAAACCCGCGATTAAAATGCATTGCGTAAAATCGAGTAGACCCACCCCTATTCCCCGTACGGACGAGCTAACTTACGCCCAAGCCACGCCTCTTCGTTCCATCAATCCAACTCGAATTTGATGGAGAGTACGGCCATACGCCAACCAACGCGGGGAAATACATTGGCACGGCACGTCGTTAACGCGCTTACCACGGAAAAAAGCTCGAGATTCTGGAATTTCGGAGAAAAATCAATGCTTCACGATCCTGCATTTTTCGAGATTTTTCATTCCTTTTTATTTCTAATTTTGCGCTTTTTTTTGCGCTTGAGGTTATAGTGTTCGGAGAACTTAGGGCTTTCTTCATTAGAGGATAACATGGATCAGATTGGTTTGATGCATTTAACGATATTTGTTTGAAAAGTGCAGGTGGTATATTTAGATGCGTGGAGGCGATGGTGCGTGGCAATTTTAGTGTTAACCGCGAGCCTCGCGCGATCCTCATTTCCCGGGAAATGCACAAATGATCCTGCACCTGTGGGGAAGAGGAAGGCACGAATGTTTGCTATGCGCCGCGTCGCGAATAAATGTATACGTATGGAAATCTAAATCGTGTTTCTCATTACGTCGATCCTACGAGGAATATATTTGTTTGGCCCGAAGATTTGATATTCTTCTCGCTACGAATACTTGTGTGCGATACGTTCAAAAATAAGAAGGATCGATTTCATGGAACTTACGCTGTCAAATGAATCTTTATACCGGTGTTGTGCGAAGGTAGAGATAAGCAGTCTGAAATAATCGTGTATTCCAAAGTGGAGCGGTGCTTGATCGATGGTGTATTTCGACCGCGCGCGCTATCGATCCAACGATTACGGTAGATAAGAACAATTACGATAAGTCGTAACCGCAAAGTCATTACGTCATGCCTGACGATCGAGAAGGACTCTCGAGCTTGCTTAATTCAGAGGATATTATTCCGAATTTCAAACCGGCGCAGCTATTTATATATATATATATACTCCGCTTGAAATGCCTCGAGGTAATAAATACAATAATTTTGCAAATACTCTAAAGCACCAGAGATTGGTAATGCATTTAGAATAATGCAATATTATCCGGCCAAAATCACTGGGTTTGTGCAGATAATGGAGGTGTGATATTGTAACCGATATCAAAGCCACGTATTAACGCTTTGGCCAGCCTAATGGAGAAGTGTATTATCGTCGCAACCAGGCTCGAAAATCAAGCAAAATTTTTCTTTAGCGCCTCAACTTGGATATGTACGTATATGGCACGAATTATCAAAAATGCCTCGTAACCCGAAACGATAGGCGGAGATTTATGGGGAAAGATAAATATTTGAATGTCCAGATCCGTGGTTTGATTTAATAAAAACACGAGCCAAGGATGCGCGGCATATAAATAAACATAGGAATGATACTGATTCTGGGGAATTGTCCTTTTTTTTAAGGATGCATCCTGCCGGCCTCCGAACAGAGTGTGAGCCATCGTTCCCGTAGAAAACTGCGATAACATTTTTCCGCCAGTCTCCCTATATTTTTATTTCAATTTTCACGTTTTTCCAATGTGCCCCGTTCGTCGTTGTTAAAATATTATGTCGGACTTTTCCTTTTGTGCCCTCGTTCCACCTGACATTAAAGTGCTCTCACACATACGGCCGCGCGCGCCCGTTATTTTGGGTATTATTTATAATATTAATTAAAGCGCAAAAATTACGCCCTCGAATGATCCATTACGAAATTATACAAAGCGAGGCCGACTAGGGATGCGTCATTTTATTGGTACACATTCGTGTACTTGCACTTTAGCTAATTTACGCCGGCAGCCAGACCGTAAATCTGCTGGCAAAATAATTCTGCTTAAAAAACCCAACGTTGGGAATGAAGCAATTACACAAAAGGATTTCTCTATCGGAGTATTCGAGCCTCGAATGATAATCTAAGCGGTTTTGAGCGCTAGAACGTCATACTCGACGTAGAAACTCCCTTATCACTGATAACAATAATATACCAAATTTAAGTAAAACTTCTGTCTACCACGAATGCGATAATAAACGCACTAGTCCTCGTTATTTTAACAGCACATCTGTTTAGTGCATCCACTATTCCATTCTCGATCCCTTTTTCAACGTTTATTTCCCACCCCCCTCATTCTTCGTAAACGCTCTTCTCTCCGACCTTTCAAATCCTTTGGTAGCCTCCGCAATATTCCGAAAAATTCATCAGGCGCAACACTTTACAAAGCTCATCAACGTTTTGCCAAATTCATCGGACTCTGTGCGTGTTTCGCTTTACGGATGACAAAATACGGCTGGCGTAGGGCAAAAAGAAAAACAGCCCCGGCGAGGAAATACGAATTTCCCGATTTATTTCAATAAAATAGGTATCAACAATACCGGGGGAATACCATTAACCAGCCGATCGATAAACCACGACCCATTGTTTCCTCTTTCGGTGGCGCTAAAGCGCGTGCCGGGCGACGCAAAATCCTTCCTTCCGCGAGGCTCTAATTCTGAGGGCTCAGTTCTCGTAACGAGATCTCACTGCAACGAGCGGCGGCGCCTTCGCGAATTCCTATATCTATTATTTCGCGGCTCTGCACGGCCCTGCGCATCTCCCTGCCCTCGAGGCGGGCCATAAAGTTATTATTTTTACCGGCTGCGCCATTCCCCTGAATTTCCCCCCGGATCCAAACCCCTCCCCCCCTCCCCTCGCGCCTTTTCCTCGCACCGCGCAAGAAACCGAGTCCGCAAATTCGCATTTCCGCTTGTTCGCGCTACGGGGACAAAAAAGGGGCGCGCGCAAGGTCATTGACCCCCGGTGGCCCTCGGATGTTTAATTGAAAGGAAGCAAAGCTCGTGCACGTCAATCCCCGGTTAAAAGCCGCTCACAAAGCGTTTCTTTGATTTAACACGGCGGCTTGTGTAATCGGCTTAACGGAATCCGTTTATCGGCCTCGATTTGCGCTCAAAACTTTTTCTTTGATTGTATCGCCCCTGCGTGCCGCCCCCGCCCTCCTCGAGCCCCCCTCCCCCCTCCATCGCGGACCGTGCATGCTCCGGAAGGGTCATTAATAACGGCGCTTAACAATTTCGATCATCAGCGCTGGTAATAATCTTGTTCCGTTTAATGCCACGTCAAAAGGCCCGTCGCGAGGGGATTAAAATTTTACGCACGCGCGACTCGCATTCACGGGGAATTTATTATTCCGCGTCTACTCCCCCCCCCCTGCTCCTCCCCTATCCTACGACAGGGTACCAGGCGTTCCAATTAAACGGCCGGCGTAAGTGCCATTTAATTAGCGATCCGGCCAATCGTTATGCCGGCGTGGAATTTTTGCGATCGGTCGCATCGATCTCGCCCACGTTCGCGAGCTGTCCCCCGGATTTTGCGGGCCCTCGAGAAATGTTAATGTCCGCCGCCCTCTCTCTCTCTCTCTCTCTCTTTTTTTCCCGCCTTTTTCCCGTATCGCGACAAGCGCGTTCTTCACAGCGGCGCCGGCTGCGAGGTTCCGCTTGCAAAAATCCCATCGATCGCCACTCGCGCTGGAAACGGGCAGGCCTCGAGGATCCCTGCCGCGCATCTATCTGACCATGGCCGTCGTTTATGCGTCCGTTCGATGTTTGCTCGATGAGCTTGCACGAGAGGGCAAAGCGTGGATACGGTCGCGCCGGCTTGTAAATCTCCCAATGATTCCGGCCCGACGGTTGTTTGCCCGGGTCCCGCAGGCGGTCGGGAGAAGATCAAGGGCGGATGATGCGAGCTCGTTCATTCGCCGCCATTCGTTTACCCCTATGTATTCTTACTTTGCATGTTTCAAGCGGAAAGATCTCCCTGGGATCTTCTCCGCGCGCAAATGAGGCGCTTTGAAAGTCGACGCGCCAAGATGGATCCTGAATTAAGCGATTTGGGAAGATACTGATTAGAGTGACTTGAGAGTATTAGGACATGTGCATAAGGGTATAGGAATTCGATGAATGGTAATGGAGTTCTATAAATCATCGTTGGAGAAAACGAGATAATTATATCGCGCGATGAATTGGATTAGGAGTGAAATAGTTCTACGCGATCGTAGGATGGATGATATTATCAAAAGGCTCTTTCGCGGAATTAATCCGGGGCCGTGGATTCTCGGCAAGACGAAGGAACGAAAAACTGCCGCGAGACGGTCTTTTCATCGTCGTATTCATCCACGCGAACGGAGGCAAATTACAACGGCGGAGCGAGCGACTTTAATTGCGAGCACAATATCCGCGCTCGTACGATGCGAATTTGCGGGCGTCCAGTTTCGATCGTCGCGGGACAAACGGCGGTCGTTAATACCAAAAACCACGGGACATTGTCGTCCCCTTGACAAAGGCATTGCCGGACTCGCCTGCGAAACGCGCGTACCGTAGAGGTAATTGGCTTCCTCCACGGGCTTTTTTTCCTCCCCATTGACCCACCCTCACGGCGGAGTGCCGCTCGATTATCCACGACCACTGCCCACGGTTGTGTTATGCCGGATATGTCGGTAATGTCGCTCGTAACTTGGAAACGGTAAGAGGACTCCAGAGTCCCATTTTTCTACGCGTCGGAAGCTCCGCTGGGTTTTCGGATTTCCCCCTCCCCTCCCTTCGCGCCCTGGGCTCGCTCCATCCACTGTTCGCGCGATCTAAGAAAAACCCTGAGACGAGCGCGGCTCTGATTGGTCGAAGGCCGCCACACCTCCGTTCACACGTATTTTCGAACCAGGCGTTCATTCGCTGACTGCTCACGCACACTAATTCGACCATGTGAGAGGTTTTTGGTTTTTTAAAAGTTTTAACAGCGACTGCTAAGGTCATTTGGCCAAGGACTTACTGTTTAAGTTAGGTTCTGAACTACCAGAGCTACAATATACATGTTACATGGAAAAACCAGAGGTGATGGGTGCGATTGAGAGGTGTCGAGAGCGTGCGAGGTAACGCGAAGTAAGCGACGAGTCGCAAAGCATTGACGTGAACATAGATAGAATCGATCAGCAGCTTAAATATGGCGGCTTGGCAAGTGTCAAAGATGAGAATTGGCGTGTCCGGCGAAAGAGACCCTTTGGCCCTGTGGCGCGTCGCGGTTTTTCTTAAGTTTCGCAAACAGTACGCTGTTTTCCACCCTCTCTTCGCTCTGTCCGCCCGTTCGTTTGTCCGCGTCTTCGTACCCTCGTCCATTCGTCCATCGGACTTATCCGTCTAGCCCCGTGACTCTGGACTTTCTTCGGTCATTTCAACCGACCCGCGGTTTTGCTGGCTACTCCTGGAATTCCGCCTGGCTTTATATTCGTTTTGCCAACACTGGCACCGGCAAAAGTGGCCCTGGAATTTCTTGAAAATATTCTCCGGATTTTTAAGGGTGCATTTTCGAAGAATTTGCTTTATTCTACCGCGGTGCCTGGACGATTAAATGGGTCTCCTCGCGTATCCTCTTTCTGTCCTCTTATCTTCATAGATATTTTCAGTATGTCGGGACATATAGAAGATAGTGGATAGTAATAGTATTAACAATCGAGATTTTTAGAACTGACAAAATTGGCTTTAATAACTATTGTTAAGGCTATTATTGGATCCATGTATCAAACAGTCTTGCTCATTGGAAATCATTAAGTAGAAACCGAATGACGCAACGAAGTACCCAAAGATCACACTCGCTACTTTTTCCTCCATTGCTCATCATCGTCCGCTGAAATCACGCAAAAATCAAACATCCGAGGCTCGATAGTATTATAAAGGCCTTTCCTTCAATTTTAACGCCAATATCTGGCGTTTAAAATCGCTTTCCGATCGCAGCATTTACAGAGTATATATTAGAGCGCCGAATGCTTGATCAACGACTATATTACAGCCCTCGCGTATCCTTACCCGAACTTCCCAGCGGGGCCAACGAATTGCCTCGGGATAATGCGTTTAACGTGGCGAATACCAATCATAAAGTTTGATCCTTCGTTTACGCAAATGACCCCGCTAAGCTGCTTTCCCGCCGCATTGCTTTAATCGAGAGTCGAATTACTTTTTGGTCGTAAAATTTCGGCCGCTGATGCCTTGGCTGTATCGTATCGCCTTTCCCCGCACAGCAGACTGTACGGAACTAATCGCGGTTTGTGTGCGAAAGCACGCTAATTTGAGATATTCTGGCGTCCGCATTAAAAGCGCATTCTCGCACACTGCGCCGGAGGTATAGCTGATAGCATGAAAAGTACCTGGCTCGATAAACTGTCTTTGTTAACTCGCTCTTTTTGTATCACTGGAGGGGTCGATAAATTATCTTTATAAGTCGCTCTTTATATTTGCGCTAAAATCAATTTCTAGTTTTTTCGTTACCATAATTATTAATATATTCATAGAAACACGATAAGTATAGTCTTCTTGCTTGGTAATCGAATAAAAGTACGTGTAGTTTTAACGAGCAGGGAAAAACTTAGTTTTTCGGATAAAGAAACCGACTTACTTTCGTATCGAGAGAAATTTGCCCTTTAATAATCTTCGACATTTGACTTTTACCTTCCTCTACTCTTTTTCCCCTCGATCTCTTCTTCATACGGTAAGGAAAAGATAACACGTCGCAGTTTTCCCCTTGTATCGATACGAGGAAGGATGCGATATTTCGCGAATACCGTCGTTCCATCGCGACCTCGTCCTCCTGCAGTCTGCAAGGCGCTCGTTTCTACTTTTCCAGAGTAAGAAGTCAGGGGAAGCTAGCCGGCTCCTTCGAGCTCGGTTTTTCCGCACCGCAGTATTTTCCATCGGTCCGCTTTTCGCCCGATCGTCGCCCCGGGGCTCCGCGGAGGACCACCTCTCCTATCCATCGCGAGGCGATGTTACCGCCTTCTGTTTTACGCGAATGATAACGAAGAGCGCCGCGAGGCGATCAATAATCTTGCCATGCAACCGTGGAGGTAAGTAAATAGCCGGTGCCGTCGCATATTGTAAATTCCAGCGCGCGGCAGGTGAGCCACGTTTACAGCCCGTGATGTATTTTGCATTCGCTCAGGAAGGGAAATCGCGGCTGGGGCGACGCAATTTCTGCGAAAAACAACGGCATTAATATTGAAAGACCATCCTGGCTCTTCGCGTCGAGTCATCCGGCTGGTAATAAATCTTGAAGCCTTAATACGAGAATTGGTGATTCGATCGAATATCTCTTTCTCGCGCGAAGCTTATATAGAAGAGAACTAAGATCCTTCCCGCGCAAAGTTTGTATAGAAGAGCATTGAGATTTGGGATGCGATTCTCAGGCGCAAGTAAAATATCCTTTCCCCGCCAAGGTCATGAATCAGACCCAAATTATTACAGGGACACGCGTTCGTCATCCGCGAGGCGCGCTGCAATGGAAGCGATGCGTCCTCGATTTCATAGGCAAAGTTCGGTGCGCGAAACACCGGCACTTTCAGCCCTTTCCGCCTTATAAAGAAGGACCGAAGCAACGTCGATGAAACTTTATTATGGCCCGTAAAGCGGAATTATGTCGAGCGATGTTTACCAGCCGATGCGCGCCCAGCCGATACTCCAGCGCAGACCGACACAATGGATCATTACGATCCAAACGTATCGCCCTTTGCAGACGGCGGCCCGGCAACGAGAAACACCATTTGGCAATTTTGCTGCCAAGTCGGGCCTGAAAGATGTGTACACACCGCACCGCTTTCAGGTTTATCCGGTGTCGGTGGTGGCTTTTTTTTTTTATTTTTTCCACAGAGAAACCACCGCGTACGCGAGAGGCATCGAGCGGCGTTTACACGCAACGTCTGCCCGTCGTTGCAGCGACACAGGAGAATTGCCGCTTATTGAAAAACAAAACTTCGAAATAATACACCCGGAAATACGGTCCGGCCGCGATGCGCGAAGGGAGGCTTTAAACGCGGCTATGCAATATTACGCGGCTTAACGTTATGCTGCATTTTTCAGCAGTCGATACTCTCTCTCTCTCTCGTGTATAATTAAATGGTTTGGGCGCTTTTTGATTGGTACAAACGCGTCATTATTATTGGATTCGTTATCATTGCTTCTGTGCAAAGGTTTCCTAGCTTGCATTTTGGAAAGTTTTATGCAAGTTTGATGACTAAGCTTTAAGAACTAACTTTAAAGATTGTAGTGCGATACTACTAGTATGCTTGCTTTGTAACGTGGATTATAATGATCCTGACCAAATATCGTGGCACACTGGTAAGAATGAAAACTAAATCACGATTGTAAATGGCAAAAAATCACTCCGCGAGTCTGACTCGTGATTTTCACGTCTGGCTTCATTTCGCGAGTCTGACTCGTGCTGATCATGCATCAGTTAAAATCCTTATCACGAGTCAGGTACTCGTTAAAGTACAGCAAGAGGTTAACGAAAGAGTATAGGTGTATTTAAAGCTAAAACTGCGAGTCAATTTGCGTAGAAAGCTGGTAGAACGAACAGGAGGAAGACGAATGAAAGAAAAGATTATTTACACAATGCAAGAAATTGATGGGAAATATAAAATTCACCATTGTGGGAGTGAGAGGATTTTTTTTTTTTAAAGAAATTATTGGCCAGTCGCCTTGAGTGGTTCGGTGCTTCTATCGTTCATACAGTATTGGTTTTGCCGGAGAGCTGGGGATAAAAACTAACGTCCTGTGTACGAGGATCGATCTGCAGTTTTGTCGAGGCGTGGAACGGAGACGGCTGGCTGGTGCGCGTCTGCGACTACTTAGATGAAGTCTTAGTTTCCGTGTCAGTGATTTTCACGCTCTAACTCATCGAAGTACTGCACCTAAGTGTTACAATACTACGAGAGGGTGTTTGCAATCGACATATTTATGAGCCCTTTCCGCGCGGCGTTGTTCTCGACGCTATGAAAACCAGAAAAGTTCCTCGGCCTCCTTCGCCTCAAAACTTTATTGTAAAACCGGAGAAATAATGTGGTTTGCGCTTTCCTTCATCGGCGCCATACAATCCTGACTCGCACAGAACTATCGTCCGATTCCTTTGATCCGCGAAAATCGAAGGGAAAAAATACCAAGGACAAAACAGGGACTAACGATGTGCAGCGTGTTTTAATCTTGCATTTAAAAGCGCATCAACGCTCATCGATACTCCCCCAAACCTTTGCGCAAGAAAAAAGTGTTCCACGCGGTAGAACAAACATCGAGATACGTTTTTTTTTTCTCCACAATCAAATTCACCACGAACACTTTTGGCCGGGCGGTATTTGTGGGTTAGAAAACAAAAAAAAAAAAGGGGGGGTGGAGGAGCACCGGTATTGCGGACGTTCTGTGCAAAAAGCAGACGCGAAATATTGATCGATGGGGCCGAAAGACCGGCTGTAATAAATCCCCGTTGCATTCCTGGAGATGCTCGCCAGATGGATCATTATTTAACGTTATTGTACACCCAGGGCGCGACGAGAATCAAAGTATTTTGTTCGCCGCAGCGGCCTCGCGACGTAAAATGCGACTGTTGCTAATGACAAAACCGATACGGCTAACGGTCGTAGACACGTACGGCTAATGAGCGTCATAAAGTCGACGTACTATCGAGTGACTCGTTATATTATGTAATTAGCGAATCGATCTTCGCCTTTCGTGTCCCTCTTCCGTGATACGATATCCTGATAAAAAATATATATATATATTTTTTTATATTTTTTTTTTCTATATATTTTTTATATTTATATATAGATTTTTTTCTACGCCTATTTTTGTTTATACAGTTCGTCCTCGTCTAATTCCTTAGTTTCCTCAATTTTTAATTAATGTACTATTCCCCTTTTAATTATTTAAGCCACGCAACTGTGGGCAAAAGATCATATACTATATGCGAATGTCGAACTCATCGATGGAACTTTAACTCCAGAAAATCGGATGGAGCGTTGGTATGAGTGTTCGAATAAAGATGTTCGCTATGGCCACTTGAATACGTGTTAAATATCGTGTTAAATTTAAATAAACCTTTCGACGATCTTTAATCGTACCTCCCCTCGATCCTCCTTCCTTCAACCACGGCCGTACACAATCTTCATCGCCTTCGTCACCGTACATTTATTTCCCTCGTTGAAAATCCCCGTATTCCAAAGTGAGCTGCGCTAAATGAAAAAGAAAATATCCCCCCCCCCTCCCCCGAGCGAAGCTTTGTGTGGGAAATCTAAAGGATAAACGAGTTATCCTCGAGTTGAACCTTAAAGTTTGCCGGGGGAAAAAGAGCGGCGGGATTTCTGAATTTCTTTGACAAAGGGCTACCCGGGGCGAATGGAAAAGAGCGAGGACGCGAGCTATTATAATCGCTTCTGTTATTTATCTCCGAAACAGCCGCAAGTTCTGCGCGACCTCTCCAAAATCCACAAGGCCTTGTTGCACAGGCCCGCGCTGTTGGACTTCCCGAATTAAAGTTAAACGCACTTATCCGCAGGCGTGTAGGCAAGCGGCATTGATCAAGGCGATAGATTCTCGTCGATGCTAACGCCCATGTTGAAGTATCGCTGCCGCCCGTCCGTGTATTCGGTGTACATCGTTAGGCCAGAATAGGCCGTGATTCACCTTGCGCGTCAGACTCATCGAGCATCGCGATTCCGCAAAATGCGGGAATTTCGACGGTTCTGTACGCGGGAATATTGTAAAACGGAGCACAACAGGGTTTCCAATGGCGCATAAAAACGTTGTTCCTTGGATACGATTACGGCTACAACGCAGATAACCGACGTATCAAACTGGAATGTTGCGAGAACAATGTTAGGAGTGATATTTGAATGAAATAGGAACGTTAGATCGAAAAGCAAGGCTGCTTTAAATTAGCCCCGATGAGTTTCTTTATATCGTTTGCAGTGCAATCCAGAGTGGTTTATTGACTTCAAATAGCTATTGGAATTAATGTAGCTACGAGTGGAGTGTATTATTTCGACAAGAAAGGTCATATTATTATATTACTGCAATTTTGGATGTCGACAGCGCAGCGCTGTTTACATGTAATAGATCCTCGCGATAACGAGAGACACTTCGTCAATCGCGATAATTGCCAGTCAATCGTTAATGCGAGGCAACGCAAACTCTAGGATATTTCGCGTTTCGCGATGACGCAAGCTTTTGGCTTGAGAATCGGATAATTAGCGATGGCGTGGTAAATAACGCCGGCTGACAAATCACTGCCGGTGCGCAAATCGGGTCTGTGTACTTAAATATCCGTGTTGATACAAGATCGGTAGGAGGCGCACGTTTCTGCAACCGTGACTGCACATTAAGCGCAGGTGTGGCCTTGCGTAATAATAAAAATGTGCGATGCTAAGGGCTCAGGAGGAGCGCCATAAAGTACCTGAATTAATAAACGCACAAAGACGTAAAACTCCACGATGCGCGTGCCTATTAAAAAAGGGAACTTGAACTTGGAGGATTAAAGTGCAAAGCACGTAACTACTGTCTAAGCAAATCGCACGCAGTACAAGCGCGGTACAATAATAAGAACTCAAGAGGACCTCTATAAAATACCTGAATCAATAAACGCATCAAAACGCAAAATACCACAATGAGTATGTATATTAAAAATGAAACTCGAACTTGGCCAGCTAAAATACAAGGTACGTAGACCTAAGCGAGATCAACGCGAGCCTTTTCAACCCCTATTCTCAAAATCCCTAGACATTCGCGTATTACCAAGGCACAATGGAAAACACGCTCCATATCGAATTCCATCGCATAAAGCGCACAGAAGGGTAGCGTATTCTCGACTGTTATTCTTAATTCTCCCAATAAACTTCGACGTGGAACACGACAATATTTCCCTATCCTTCCGATACTTTTATACTTCTGCTCGTACTATTATCACCGCCCTAGGGCATGTTTCTGGGTCGAAGTTGTTTCCGGCTCGAAATTCGGTGTCTTGGCGAAAAATCGGCGTGGAAAGCCCGGGGGCGGGGGAAGACGTGGGCTCGGTCGAACGTAATAGTCCCTCGAACGCTTCGCGGCGAGAGGAGTGGGGGGCGGAGAGGAGGAGGAGGGGGGGGGCGGGTTGCAAAACTTTTTTGCTTCCACGGCAACTTGCAAGTTATGATTGAAGGTGGGAACCTTTCGCTGCGAACTTAAAAGGTAGCTACCATTTAAGAAGTTCTTCACCTCCTGTTCGTTTACAGCTTGTACCGCGTTGCCGTGGGAGCACGAAAAGTGGCGAAACGATTTCCATGAAACTTCAAACATGTCCATAAAATCTTAATAAGCCCCGCGGAACGGCCAATGTTGTACTTTGCCCAAAAATTCCGGGAAACTCGGCCGCGGACTTTAATTAAGTCGAAACAGACTCTTTGCCCGGGTTAACTTCGGTTACTTGCATCGACACTGGCCGAATTGTGGGATCCGGAAGTTTTGCTCGAGAGGCTGTTTAAAAAATCCGAAAGATCCGAGGCTTCTGGCGGGGCCAACAAAGACGGATCGAAGTTTCGAAAGGAGGGTTAAACGATTGAACTTACGGGATCAAGGTCCACTTTAAGCAGGTCTTAAACCAAACTACAGAATTGCCAATGACGAACGAGTCATTAATTTAGCTGCGATGAGACCTCTGCGTATAATTTGAGGGTTTGCAAAGAGATTTAAGACGTAGCTTAGCACGATGATAAGTATCAAACATATACCTTTGCATCGGTCGAAATCATTTTTCGAGACGATAATTCATCGAACATATTCGAAATTTATTCCTGGATGATTTTTCTGATCGATTTCATCCGTCGTATCCTACGATCAAAGCTCGCGGAATTTCCTTTTAAGGATCCTATCGTCCTCGAATTCTGGGCCATTTCGTTACGAGACAAACGTCTCGTTTCTCTTTCAACCGCGCAGAGCGTAAATGGATCATTAGTTCGAACCACCGTAGATTAATTAACCTGATATCGCGCGAACATAAAGTACAAAATTTCATACCGTAGCTGTGATCGGATAGCTGGTGAAACATTTTCATTCCTCCTCTATTATCCGTATCGAAAGATACAGAAGCAGGGGGCCGTTTAATCCGAAAAGTGCGCGCGATTCGACATTGAAATTGCATTGAAAGCATCGTGCTTTTGACGGGCGCGTCGAGTCGGCAGAAAAAAAAAGAAAGTCCCTGGGAAAAATATCCGTAAATATTGGCCAAGATTATCGCGGGCGGTCGGGGGACAACGGGCACTTTATTTCCACTTTGCACTGCCACGGGAATCGTCTCGACTGCTCGCGCTGTGCCAGTCCAGCGTGGAAAAAGTTTGAACCTTAACGCGCCAATGCTGCTGCGCATCATCCGCGGTACGTGCGAATGGAACCTCAAATCATGGCTCAGCATAAATTAATATCGTATCATAGAAAATGCAAATAAAACTATACCATAAAAATTAAATACTAGTATAATATATATCATACAATATATATGATCTTATGGTAACTTTTTTTTATTCCGCTCTTCGTCTCTGGTTTTTCTATGTGATATGTGTACTATAGGTGGTTTGGAACCAAGCTTAAAGAGTAGGTTAACTGAAGTAAAAGATCTTAGCAGTCGAGGCCGAAAATGAATTTAGAAAATCCTTCTTTTTATAATATCCATGATTTGGACGTAAAAACAGAAAATACAATTGTAAACTGAAAAAGTATGACAATTTGTAAACTATCATTTGGCTATTCACATCGACTTTTATCTCAAAGCTAAACCCACTTGAAACTGTAATTACGAAGAAACCGTCGTGCCTAGAAACCTTGGATTAAAAATGAATTAATATCGAAAGTATTATTTGGTCTGTAATACTACATCAAGCGACTTTGCGACGTCCGATACAGTCTGAAATATGAATTACAGCATCGACGTGTTAAACGGACGCCCAATTTCAGATTTTCCGCGCCAGGAAATCCCGTTTGCCGGAGGATGCGCTTTTGCCCATTTTTCGGAAGAGGGGAAATTACGGGCGGGCAGAAGAATCGCGGACGGGACCGTTTCTGCTGTAAACAACCGCCTTCGTTATCGCGGACCGTACCTATCCGCGAGCCTCCCATCCCCTTTCGCAATAAAGGGTAAGGCTCTTCAAACTGGCGGAAAACAAGCGGCTTAGATTCTTTTGTCCTGCGCTTTCCCCGACGTAAACGACGTCGGAGTTTCGACGAGCTTCCGCGTTGCGGAAAATCACAAACGGCCCTTCCCCGACACTGGAATCACCAAATCGGTCCTAATGACTGCGCGGTCATTTCTTGGAGAAATCATTGCAACGACATGATTTTCATGATTTTTTCGTAACATCGATAGGTGGTGAATGATCGTATTGATCGACCAATACTTTGTCTTTGCGGCTGTTTTTGTTTTTGATTAAGATGTACGCGGTGTAGAAGGGAATATTTTGCTTCAGCCAAATTTTTTCGCGGATGGGATTTGTTCTCATTTCGTTATTAGTGTATTGCTTTGTGTGTTACCGATGTTTTTTTCGTTTTGATTCCACTCTTGGTATTCGTTTCATCATTGCTGGAATGTCGCTCGAATCTGTGATTCTTTGTGCCGTGGGTTCTCGAATTTAATGTAGTAAATGTGATGTTATTGTAGTAACCGATAGTACTTTTTGCTAACGAGAATTTCCTTGTACTTTACGCAGATTATTTAATACATAACGCTGATTAATAAGGTTTTTTGACCAAAGACGTACTGGTCGGTGTTGTGTATATTAAAGTTAAAGTACTTAAATATCAATATATCAATCGGAAAAGAGAGAAAATAAATAAAAGTACGATAACTGCAGGAAACTTCCAAGTTCCAGAATTCTGCGCTCTTTATCCTTCGTACTGTCAATTTTGAAATTTTTAATCCACAGTCTATTTAGTAAATTAAAAGGCTACGTAACGAAGACGAGAAAGATCAGCATAAGCGACGCAATTTATGAGCCAACTCTGAATAACAGGATTTTTGCGAGGCTTTATAAAATCATGCTTCGAAAGCTGCGCACATTTCGCAAAATAAATACAACACACACACACACTTATGCAAATACCTGCAGGGACAAAAATGACGCATTAATGTCGAAAGCTCGTGTAGCCTTCTAAAAATTCTTACAGCGGTGGAGCTTCGCCTACCAGACGCGAACTTCTCAGCCAGCGTATTAAGAGAAACAAGTTATCAAAGTGTGTACAACTCGCAATTTTCTAACATCTCCGCCTGCATCAGGAGTGCTCGTGCAAGAATAGCCTTGGAGGCGCGACGAGGATTTGCCAAAAGGCCTCGCTGCGATTCCGCGGACGAGCAGGGCGCTAATTGCCTTCGGTTAAGCGTTTCTTCTCGACCAGGAGGCCCTGGCCAAAATACTCCTGGCCATTTTTTTTAAAGCCCAAACCTCGTAGGTCCGTCACGAGCGTGGCTTCCTCTCGTAAATCTTCAGCTCGGAATTATATAGTTTACGCGGAGGTGCTCGAAACTAAGGACTGTTTTCCCAGCCACGCTACTAATTTACTTCAAAACTGCGATGCGTATACGTACATCCCCGAGTTTAATGTTAACTTCCTGACGGGGCTACGAGATTTCACGGGGAAATTTCTCGCCCGGAGACTTAATATTACCTGCAGCGGGCGCTAAAGTTTTTGGCGCTGAAAGAATTCTAATAACCGTTGCGATAATACGTTGCGCAAACGAACGGCATTCGGGATGATAAGAATAAGAGAGAGTGAATTGAATAATTGTGGAGGTGACACGAATGTCCGGCCAGATCTTAGAAGAAATTGCTGAACATCAGGACAGAGCGATTTTTGAGGTTTTGCGCGATTTTCTGGCAACGTGTCGATCGTTATGTGGATTTACTGACATTCTCTACTTGTTCTCTTTTACATATACATATGTACAATATTTATGTCCAAAAAATGGCCGATATCTCTATTATTAGTAACGTACGTGAAGATAAACAAGGAGATAATGAACTTTCGATAAATACCATATCTGATATTTTATCCCGAAAAAGCGCATTAATTATATTTCCACAGCGTGACTTCTCCATTGCAAAATGTGACATGTTCCAATAAAACGTCCAAATGCAAAATCCTCAAATCCTGGATTGATGCCGTCAGTTTGATATCATTATCGGATGAAATACACGTCAAAGGGGCTTTTACGAAAATATGCACGTCGATTTGCACGGATCGTGTGGAAGCACCGTCGACTTTAATGTCTTGGAGCGATTCCTATTTTTAATTTGAAATCCTGAACATTGCGATCGAAGTCGCCGATTTACTGTCCCCACAAAATGTATGCTTTGTCCTGCCGTAATCACCGGACATTTTGCGCGAGCTCTCGATTTCATTTATGTTTCATTAATGCGTCCGCACTTTCCCCTCGTTCCGCCCGCGAATTAGCGATAAATTCAGATAAGTTTATTCACATCCGTCCGCCTGGTGGCGCATATAAATCCAGTATTTTTTAGCTTGATCGCGGCTTCGTCCATTTCATTTTCGTGCTCGCGGACCGTACGGCTGATGAATATATTTCGAATTGTGTTCGTGGCGGGTGAAAATTTGTCCGATGGAACGAAGACCATTTTCGTTATTCGGGTATTTCTGCATTAACTTTTGCACAATTGCCAATTTATTTCGCGTTTCGGTGAAAAATTACTGTGGCTCGCTGTAGAAAGCCGTGTGCGTGCGTGTGCTAATTCGAATTTATCGAAAATAAATCGCTTTTCATCGAGAAATAAAAACCCTGCGTGCGTTCAATATATAATATGTATTTTTATTTACGCAGCTTTCGTCGGCGAAACACCAAAAGCCGGTAAGAGATTCCTTTTCAGTGACAGTAGCGCTGCGAAGATATTGCGCTTACTTTAAGGAGTATAAATCGAGATTGAAGCGCGGATGAGATCAGTGGCTAACATAACATATTAGATATAATAAATACGTGAGAATATATAATACATTATTTTATATCTCCTCCTCCTGGTACGACCATAGTCGAGGATTTGCTCATCGCCCAAATAAGAACACGAAACATTTACCAAACAATATTACAACAATCCCACCATCAATTTCAGTCTCGTTTCCAAAAATGACGCGATAAAGTATCAAGTACAGACGACTAAAAAAAAGCACTCCAAGCCGAGTTTCGCGTTGATAACATCCAAAAGGACGTTTCGCGAGTTATCAGGCGCGATGGCCGAGCGCGAGCATTCGAATCACGGCGCCTCGATCAAACATTCTCCGAAGGGGGGCCAAAAAAAGGAAGTTAATTGCGCACAAATTTACGGTCTCCGCAAGATCAGTTAACGGGGCTTCGCAGTGTCGGCCGGGCGTAACGAAAATGTATTCTCTTTGGCGCGATTAGTATACAGGCGGCGTGCTAATTTAAATATCATTTGCACGGGACCCGAGTCCTTGCAGTCATTAGCGCCGAAAGAATTTAATTACCACCGCTTCGATGCCGCCGCTTCGAGATTAATCTCCCGAAACTACTCGTCCTCCTCCTTGCGATTCTCCAAATCAGAAGAATCCGCTTCGCGGGGCGACTTGCGATCGCGCTTTCCGCTCAGGGGCACGAGGCCTCGAGAAGCGCGCTTCGAAAGTTCGCCACTCGAGATCGAGAAGCTCGTTGGAGGGAGGATCGAGGAGGATTCTCCTGGATCGCACCGTGGTGGAACATGCGGAAATCATTATTTTTGATATTACTTACCCAAACAGCGTCGGCGGATGGAAGAGTGCGAGGGTCGAGTATCAAAGCGGCCGATCCATCTACCGGGGCGCACAGAACTCGCTCGAGGTTCAAGAGGGCGAAATAAAAAAACGTGAGAAAGAGAGAGAGCGGGATATCGAGGAGAGGACCGCGAGCACGCTCGAGTTTTCCGCGCTTTTCCTCCGCGTGGATTTTCCCCTCTTCGCAGCCGGGTGCCAAGTCAGCGGCCGGCGCGCACGGGCGCGATTAAAAGGGGGGAATAGAGGCGAGAAAGGGAAATGCGGCACAAAGCGACCGGCCAAGAAGAGGCTCCTCGATGGCTTCACGGTTTCAGCCGCGTAATGTCCGGTTTGGACTCACGCGGGCCTCTTGGCCTGACTCGTCCTCGAGCTCCGAGAGGATCCAACCCTCCCCGTGGACTTCCCGTCGTCGATCCTCCGCAGACCTGATCCTGAGGATCTACTCTTCCAGTGTCCTTGAATTCTCAGGCTATTAAAACTCTTCCGATATTCTCGAGTTCGCAAGACATTCAAATATTCTCAGACCTTCGGCTATCGGGATATTCCTATGCTCTCAAGATATTCTCGGAATTAACCTTCGCTTTTCAGGGTGCGCTTCAACTATCGACTTCGCCCTCTAAGGCGGCTGTCCTCGGATTTTCGGGGATCTCCACGACTCTAACAACGCAATATTCTGAGTCTACTCCTCGAGTCTCGAGGTATCGTCTCGGATTTTCGGGGTGTCTTTTTACGATCCAGCTCCTTGGATTCTCTCGGGGTGCGATTGGGATTCGGCTTGCCCTCGAGGACGACGCCGTGCGATCGAGCAGAAGCGTGTTTCGTCGCGGGTCGGCGCGTTGCGAGGACGGCGCGACGGCTGGCGGACGCAGACTGACTCGGTTCTCACGGCGCGCCGCGACGCTCAACGTCCCGACGGCGCGCGTCGGTGGCGCTCACGCTCGTGCCGTTTCGTTTGCGTGCTTTTTCTCCCCCCCCCCCTCCCTCCTCCTCCTCCGCGATCCTCGCGCTCTCTCGCTCGCTCGCTCGCTCTCCCCCTCTCTCCGTCCCTCTTCCACTATCTCCATCCTTCTCGATCTCCATCTCCATCTCTCTCCCACTCCCCGCATATCTGTATCTCCATCTCTCTCCCACTCCCCGCATAACTATATCTCCATCTCCCTCGCACCCCCCGCATGTCTATATCCCTATCTATCTCTCTCTCTGTCTTTCTCACTCTTACTCTCCATCCTCCCTCGTCTTTTCTCGCGATTCTTCGACGGCGTCGCGACGCCGCCAACGCGTGCTCCCTTTGCGGCGTCTTCGACTGGAACGCAAGGGCCCGCGGGGCGGAGGGCGGCGCCGAGCCGAGCGGAAAAAGGAACAAAGGATGGATGCAACAGTTGCGAGCCTCGTATCTCCTCCTCCTCCTCCTCCACCTCCATCCGCCCGATGATGGAGAATTGTTGCAGCTATGAGGGAAGCCTGGATTCGTTATCGGGCCCGCGACGTTTCTCCGCGGCTGATTATTCGAAATCTCCTTCGTGGTCTCGCGGACCGCGAAGCGGGAGGATGTCGGGGATTTTTTCTTGGGACATAAGTATACTCGTGTAAACGTCCTGCCTCTTGGCTCGCAAAAACGAAGATGTATACTTTACTAGGCTAGTTTCTTTTTTTTTTATCAGTAAGCTACTTTTTGTTTGATCCTTTAGAAGAAACTTGCGGGAGCTCTGGTTCGTGTTATTGCCTTAGGATCGATTCGTCCGTGGAAATGTGCCAATGAAATGTTTAAGGTCTTCGTGGTCTTATGGGATACATTGTGGAATCTGAATAGACGTCGAATTTTTTCGCGATACACGCGTGGGTTTATTTATATAAATATGCTTGAGTTTTTCTCTTGGCTTCGAGAGCCAATAATATAGACTGTTTGAATCTTTAGAATTTCCGTGCCACTTAGTCTGCACCGCTGCTGTAGAATTGATTTACAGATGAGAATACGGTGTCCTCACGCTTCTAATTATATCCAATGCTTCTTTCGATAAAGATTCCTTAACCTCGATCGAGAACAAATAGTGATACTTGTAGTTTCAACATCTGTTGGCTCATTTCATTGTTGTGAAATCGATTAATCTGCTGTTATTTAAATCTTGAAAGGTCGGTGAACATGAGGAATTAAGTGTCGACTCCAAAAATAAAAAAGACATTGACGTAACGATAATGGGCGATTATTACCAGCGACAATCGTTTCTGTTCGCTGACGGCTGCTGAATTATACAGCAAAGATAAAGGGGAAAAATATGATTCTTGCAGTGCGGGGACGAA
Organism: Ampulex compressa; assembly: GCA_038496175.1. Lineage (NCBI taxonomy): Eukaryota > Metazoa > Arthropoda > Insecta > Hymenoptera > Ampulicidae > Ampulex > Ampulex compressa. The sequence continues at coordinate 27,142 of JBCFXI010000487.1, forward strand.
AGCAGATTCCAGGAGGGTTGGCAAAGGGGGAGAAGCACGAAAACCTAAGACAAAGGGTCCATGGGTTGTTTACATCACGCACCATTCCCGGCGGAACAATCGAGCAAACGTGGGCCTACGTTGGAGCATGAATTTCGTGCGTTCATCGATGGCTTCCTCCACCCAACGGAAACTGTAAAAGGTTTTCCAGCTTGCAAATTGAAATGCAGAAGCTTTTACGACGGAGATGTACACGCGCGCGCGCTTATAAATCGACGTCCTCTCATCCATTTGCCTTATCAGTGTACTCTAAATGTATTTAAAGTTTTCTAGAACGCGCTCGATATCAGATAATCCTCAATATCAACGTTCTGGACAAAGTAAATATAAGGACTCTATGAACGAGTCGCTTTTATATGCTCTATAAATATACGCTTGATATAGTCGCGCATAGAAAAGCAAGGCCATGCTAAAAGAAATATGGATTTCGATCGGTATTTCGCTCCGGTATTCCACGATATTATCTTTTATAAAATACCCGAAAATTCGCAATTTAAATATCATTTTTATCCACACCCCTTTCGACATTCTTTTATCCAAAATGTAAGACTTAAACCTGAACATATTCACACCGGTGGTCTTATTCTATCCTCCGATAAATTCCTCGTGTAATAAGTAATAAGTTTTTTCTCTCTCGAATCGTCCCTCTTCTCCAGCCTCAGATCTTGCTCCTCGAATATCTTGCTTCGTATTATCGGTGGCGACGTATTAAAAGGAGATTTCAGGCGCCACTTACACACAACGCCTCACAATAAACGTAAAACTGGGTCGGGTGTTCCCTCCTGCAGTTCTCCACCCGGCGTCTGCGTCGCCTAGATGAACGTAGGAAAACGTGGAGGAAAGCGTTAGTACTTTTGTTGGCGTGGAAACGACTATCTGGCCCTGGATGCTCCTCCTCTTAAGGAGCTCGGCTCCTCTTGATTGTAAATGTTATCTTTATAACGGGGGACATACGCCCTCACTCTCCTGGCTTCTTTTATCTTGAATAAAAACCGGCGCTCCCCGAAGAGATAATTTCGTCGTTAAAAGTGAACCCGCTTTAGAGAGGGCCATGCAGGAGAAAGATCAAATTGAGGGGTGAAGTTATCAACGAGATAGCGAGATGCAGTATAACGTTTTGCCAAAGAAATATTCGATGCTCTCGATAACGGCGAGATTAAATTCGCGAGCCACCGAGGTGTCCCTATTTTTGCACCTGCGATTAGTCCTCTTACATCGGATAATACATACGCACGATCATAATGGAATACGAGAAAATTCTCTAGACGTTTTAGAAGTCTCCAGACGATTAGGAGCAAACGAGACAACTGCCTAGAACACTAAATTTGGGGGTGGAAGAATTCTTCAAAGAAGAAAATCAAAGTCGGCGAAAACTAACAAAAAAAAACCAATCTTCTAAAAAAAAAAAACAATATATACTTATTTTATAATAAAGTAACTTGAAAATTAAAAAGAATTTTATATATAGATATTATACAAAAATATATAAATATATTATACAAATATATATATAAAATATAATATACGAGGATATAAAATGAGGCAGAACTCATTTTTACCCAGAGCCATGCAAGAACCCGATACAACACCCTCTCTCGCTAACTCTCCCTCCCTCTCCCACTCTCAAATTTCGCGAAGAGGTTAAAATCGCAAGTGTAAAATCAGCAATCGCGTCCTCAGACCGCTTCTTAGACGCGTTGGGGACTTTTTACACGTCGCTAAAGGGGACTCGCCTTATAAATCGGCGCGTGGATCCTGGCGGCAAAAGCGGCTCGTTAAACTGACGCCCGTAGACAATACCCGTACACAGAATCCGCAGTACGTTATAATGGCACTTCGCGCTGCGTCGGTGGAATATTACAGCAAGATGTAAAGCGAAGAGATCAAGTTGCGCAGGAGGGGAGGGGGAGAGGGAGAAGGACAACGAGTCGCGGCACAGCTGAATGCAATGCTCACCCTAGGTATTCCTGGCCATCTACCCGTTGTTGTACATCATTTTCCTGACAACTCACGACCGCGCACTAATACGCCTCATTTATAGTACACCGTGGTTTATCTACCACGCACCGTGCCACCGCTTAAATGCAACATCATGAAGAGCGGAGAGCTCACGATTACGCCCTGATAGAACGTAGAAGGACGCATACGCGCCGCCGGTAGTATTCTACGTTATTAATACCCGCTGGCCCTGTTTAAACTCCCCCTAAGACCGTATTAATGGCATTGCCGGATGATAATCGTAGAAAGTCCGCTTAAAATTACGTTCCCGTTGAAACTGGGATGAACCAAGTGCGGCGTGTTGGGCGGTGTTGAGGTATGTTGCTGTAGCCGACTGGTTGACGAAAGGACGAGTCATGGATAGTGGTCGTGGATGCGTGCTGTTGCATCTTCATAGGGATAGGATGGGATTGAAAAAGGGACTAGCACGCCTGAGAGACCTGCGCATCGAACGACGGTTAGACTTTGAGCTACATTTACGTACTTGAAATGCCAAACTCAGTCTACTCTTCGACTCTCCGTACTTCGATCATCACTGACCAAAAAATTGCAATCGGTGGTGCAGCGGATAGAAGCTCGGATTTCGATGCAGGAGACTCGGGTTCGAATCCCGTCCATCACCTCTGGTTTTTCCATGTAACATGTATACCCTAGCTCTGATTGTTCGAAACCCACCTGAAACATCAGAACCTACATCAAATAACCACGGCAGTCCGCGCCAAAACCAAATAAAAAAAAACAGAAAATTGCGATTGTCACACAATACTTCATCCCCTCTAAAAAAAAGTATCCTTATCCACGCCAAGAAATCCACGACTATTCTACTACCAACCCAATACATATATACTTACATACACATATGTATATCCATCGCGCAGGAAGTTACCCCAAGATAACTTGGGCGGTACCTTCGAACCACGGCCCTTCCTCGTGAAAGTCCGTCGCTCCATCCAGCGCACTCCCGGGATAATATTTCTTCGCCATGGTGCGAAGAGGATGCGCGGGGCAAAAAGAACCGTTGCCGGACCGTCGGCAGTGCGGATGCAACAGTTGCTCGTATGACGCCTCGCACTGCCTCCGCCTCCTCCTCCTCCTCCTCCGCCTCTCAGGCGGTGGATGGCGAGGGGACGAGGGACGAGGGGCGGGGGCGTATGTACGTCGTTGCGCGCTGTTGTACGTCGCCTCTGTGACGGCTCGCGTATACACAGGGGCGCAAGCTTGGCGTCAGGATGCCGCCGGAAAGAGGGTGGCGGCGGTGCGGCTGTCCGCGGCTTTATGCCCCTCTTGGGAATTCCACCTCACACCAGCGGACGCTTCGGGTATTCCGCTCTTCCGTAAGCGTCTCTCTCACTCTCTCTCTCTCTCTCTCTCTCATCCTCTATTCCTCTCTGTCCTCCTCTCCTCCTCTCTCCTCCCTCCTCTCCATTTTTCTCTTAGCTCACTCGCTCACTCTTGGACTCACTCGCTCGCTCTTAGACTCGCTATCCCTCTCACTTTTCCTCTCTTCCTCTCTGTCCTCCTCTCTCCTCCCTCCTCTCCTTTTTTCTCTTGGCTCACTCGCTCACTCTTGGACTCACTCGCTCGCTCTTAGACTCACTATTCTCCTCTCTCTCTCTCTCTCTTATTTTCTCTCTCCATCTCGCCATCCACCTCTCTCTGTCCGCCACGACACCGAAATTGCCCGACAGCGCTAAACGACCAAACGGCGCACAAAGGCGCGGTGACGGGCCGGATAGGAAAGTTTGGTGCGATAATTATTATTGTTTCGCCGCGCCGACGGTTACGCCCCCCTCTCATTGGCAGTTTGATAAAGCTTCCGGAAATTTCCGCCTTCCATTCCTTTTTTCCGAGTTGGACTCCGAGGGAAGACGGCGCTTCGCGTCGCGGATGGACGGCCTTTGTGGAGGGACGCGCTTTAAGAACGTCTTGCATGAATGCTTTGTTTGACGATGTTTGAGGATTTGATTGGTCGTTTGGAGACGAGGCGCCCGTAGTTTGGGTCCATCGCGCGCACTCGACCGGTATTATCGTAAACTCTGTCAGACGCAGGGACTATACGTGCTTCGGGCAGTATACCAATTTCCGACATTGATGCTCGGACTATTGTTAACGGAAATTCTTTAAACGACCTTATGATGCATTATCACGATAAAGGTGATCGAGTCTTTAATGCTAAATTATAGTTAATTTTCTGCCTCACCTGTAAATTAGTAATCTCATCGCAATGTCACGAGCAGGATTGAAACAATCCAAAAAATTAAGGTTATATGCTATATTAATCGATCGAATTTGGAAGCGTTTTCCATGCTTTTAATACCATTGAACGAAATTTATGCGCCACCGTGACGGAATTTGGAAGGAAATGGTTAACGCGTAAATTCGAGTTCTTGGAGGGGAAATTGCGTTCTCTTTAAATTGCATAATTGGACGTTACGTAGTCACGGGACTATCGTAATTACGCAGAGATTTCGGCAGGAATTCTGCTTGGTTTATCCCGTTGCTCCTTTCCGTCGCGCATCGGTTTCGAAGGATTTCGAGGCGCGCGACGATTTTGAATGGCACGGATACTGCCGTGATTTTATTTGCACTGCGCGGGACGTTTATTGGACGCCCCGTTGCACGTAACGCGGTTTGAGCTCGCATGAATCTGTAATATTCGCGATGCGGGCAAGAAGCGTATGGCGATCGACGATTTTCCACCGATATTTTCGGTTAATACTCCAACGAGATTTCGCGGATCCGCGAATGCGTATCGCGAAATCCAGGATACGAGATGCGGAAAAACGCCGGGGGAATGCTCGTTTTGAAGAATTATCCTTTGCGTCGACCTGTTCAATTCTAAACCTCGTCCTCCGCGACTCATAAACGTCGAGTGCGTCTCGCAGACGTTGCAGAAATTCTCCTACCGCCGGTACCTAACTACCACGGATGTCTAAGATCTTCACATTTCATTGCGATATTTGGATGGCGAGACACTAAAGTCATTTGGAAACATATGCAATTTAATCAAGCAATAGTCCTATTATCTTGCTTTGTATATAGAACTCTAATTCGTTTCGAAATAATATAAGTTCGTATGATAATTTGGTGTCTTGGGATAGTTTGCAGAAAATAAATTAGCAGGAAAATAAACAGCAGTGATCCTGCTCGTTATGCTCACATCATCAAACATTATCGATTGAAGCCGAGCAAGATGTCTAGGAGCGGTACTTCGGAAGATAAATTAGCATTAATCATCTAGCTAAATACGAAGAGGCATGGCCAAATATAGATCGTCTCGAGATGGGAGATAAGTGAACATCACGTACACAAGGACATCCTCGAAAAACCCTATACACGTGCACCGTAACTCGGCCATTTCTCCGCGAGCATTTCATTCGTGCATTAATTCAAAACGTACCTTCCGCTGGATCGACTCTGGCCAACGCAGAACTCCGAGAAGCACTACTTATAAACAAGTCATATTCGTTAGCGCAACCTAACGTATTTCGTGGAAAGTACGAATTACACCTGCGGGCCGGACGCTTTCCAGGAGCAGGACACGCAGGCTGGTGCGAGAACAGGAGCCTGGAGAAATGGGGATACGGTCCTTCTGAGCCGATGTAATCAAGTTGATTGTGTAAGGATTAGTTAAATGGGTACGGAACTGATCGATATACGCCCACAGGACCGAGAATTCATTCCACCTAAGATCGATGCGCCTCTTTGTCCTCCCTCCGATCCTGCAGGATACTTAGGATAATTGCAAAATTGCCCAGGCCTACGGAACAAAAGCTTTGCTCGACAGAATTCTAAGCAACCGCCCTATTTTCCTCCCCGATCGCGACCTCCGCCCCCGATTTCCTTTTTACGATAAGACGAAGTTCATCGCCGAAGTACATTTCGCTCGAATCTTTAGGCACGAGGTCGCTCTCCATTGTCCTTTAATAAAATGTTCCGGTGAGAAAGTTTTCTCGATGCCCCAGGATGGAGGAGCGGTTGCACCTTAGCGGGTTCGAAGATCTTTATTATACATTTCCCGGGGAAAATAAAAATCAGAAGCTCGGCCTAGGAATATTTTGGCCGAAACTTTACACACGAGGGTGGCGGTGCACTCGCCGCCACTTTTTCCCACGATACGAGAGCGGTATCTAAACCGTTAATGGAAAAGTTTCCGATGCGATCGATAATCCGATTTAAGGATGACGAGTCATTATAGTTGCCGGCAGGAAACGCCAGTTTAACCTGTACATCACGCCGCAGCCCAGAAATGGGAAACGTTTTGACGTTTAACCGGGCACGATGAATGCCCAGAAAGCCCATACGTACGCGCCACGGCTCCTCTCGTTCGACACCGATATTTACATAGGCCGCGCATCGTATAAATCTATAAGCCACTGCGTATCTCGTTTTACTCACACACCGACTAACTTCGAATAAAACCCCCGATTTCTGGCAGACCTAAATGAATATTAATTCTCCATAAATTCCGGGGCTGCGTTTGTAAAATTTCGCGCCGGCCTCGAGGCAAGGTGCCGGGCGATTTAACGGGGCGACCGTATTTTCCATTGAAGAACGCGAAAAGGCGGGGCGAGGAATTGGCGCGATTCTCAATTTTTTACGCGCCAAAGCAGCGCGGAGGGCCATCAATATCCTTCGGCTGGGAAAGTCATTCCTCACGAGATTCCAGAGGGAAAAAATCGGAATGTCACTTCCATCAACCGAGGAGGTCATCGAACGTGTCCTGGAATGGCACTCCGTTTATCCTGGAATTTCGTGTTCGGATAATCGATTGCAATTTGTGTGTTAGAGCGCTTCCCAGCCGGCGTTCGAATACTTCGGTCTGAACGTGCATTTCCCCGCACGCATAATGCGGCATGGCGTCCCAGAAAGATCACGAAGGCCGAGGGACGAGCGAGCCTAATGCGAATATCGCGAGGGGGACAGAATAATGTCTCTCTTGAATATCCCTGCACACCTAATTGGAGATTTTTAAATCGATAAAGCACGAGTGGTACGATACCTTGGAAACCGTATCGGAATTTTTTTTCCAAGAAAACGCGATACAGAATTATTGTACACGGATAACGCTGAAGCGGCATATCGATATTCGTTGCATTCAAATCTAAGATGGTGGATCCAGGGGAGGGATTAAAGGTTTGTTGTCTAAACGGAGGCAGAAGCGTTGGCAAAGGTTTGACGGGAAGCCATGTTCGTGCAACTTAATGTACATGCAACGTGCACGTAGGTGCACTGGCGTTTGCAGGAATGTGGTCTAACGCCTTTCAGGCGTAAACACATTCCGCCTTTAGGCGTAACGCACCTAATCGAATTTAACGAAGTTTGCAAGCCGCTACAATTAACGCGAACTTCAATTGACAGCTGACACGCGCAAAGTTAATCCCAGCTACTAAAGTCTGCGTGCGCGAATAATTGATAAATAATTAGACGCGAGAGCTCACGCGTTCCAGGCCCCGGTAGAACGCTCGCTACGAATTACACGAAAATTACCCGAGCTACTCCTCTGACATACGGTAAGCCTAATTACTTTTTTTTTCCCCCCTAGAAGCTCAGGTCGCTCTGTTTTCGAAGCAGGGCGTGCAAAGTTTTCGCGCGATTCAAACAGGAAGCAGAAAAGCGTTGAGTCAATATGCGGCGGCTTGCAAATATTAACGGAATAATGAAAAAAAGGGAGGAATGTAAATATTAAAATTCAGTAACCTCTACACTTCACGAATTCCTCCAAATTGCTTGCTTCAAAGCTTTAATACAATCGCAGAGTAAAACTTAAAAATCATTTATATATATTATACACATTATACACATATATACATAAATTCATACGATAAAAAAAGACTGATTCGTATCGCATCCATTTAAATTGTAACGATGCAAATGCATTCTTTTGCATTGAAAAAAAAAAAAAAAAAATATTACTCCGAGCAATTTTGCATTTGCCAGTACATAAATTCTCGCTTATCGACCGAAAACGCAGTGCGCGAAAACCCTCAATCGCTGATACATTTGGCGTCAATACCTAATCCAAATTACCGGTTCCCAGGTCGTCGTGGGATTACACGGTCGCATGTACCTATCTACAAGATATTCACACTACCTAACCGCAGGCTGAAGAATAGAGCTGCTATTCCGCGTAGAAACTACCGCCAATTCCTAACCCAAACTACCGGACTCCCCTGTACGGGCTGGATTACATTACAGCCGCGTGAATAATCCGCCAGGTAGTTACGCGGATGAAAATAGCGCCGGTGCAAACCTGGAAACAATTCTGCGCATCTGCGAAATTTTCGGCAAAGATTTTCCCTACCCCTGGCTATCGAGTTGGCGGAAGTGTTAATTAAGCCCCAGGAAGATCTTCCCCGTGTGGCAGGGATGCGGCATTTATGATATTTATGTTATCTCCGCTTTTCAGCGCGGTCAGTTATTTTTAATAACCCATTTTCGGGGTAATAATGTGGCAATAAAATTTCTGGATGGAATCCTACGTACCGGTCGAATTGCAATGGGAAAGCCGGAAAGTACCCGCGGTGTGGAAATTTCCAAGTTCATTACCTTAAACGTGCAAGGATTTCGGCTGCTATCGCGCTGGATACGCTTGGATTTTTATCGAGCCTTCCACGCGCGATTATGCTCGAGCAGCGATCGAAGATCGATAGGTACCCCTTTGTTCGCGAAAGTTTTGCACAAAGGTAACTCGACGAGTGCTCGTTAATAACCTATTATTTCGCCTTAATCTATATGTTATTGGATATTCAGTGTTATCGATTTCGAGTAGTTTACCATGAATTAAATAAAACCACGAGGGATAAAACAGACTGGAATGAAAATATTAATATCTGGACTAGTCACAGGAAATAGATCGACGCGCGTAAAGAACTTCGATGCGCAGTGTCAAAGTATTTTTACACGACTCCTTGGATGATTCTTCGCGTAAAATTTTTCTTAAACACGCTGATAACATCGGTCTCATTTTTGCGATTATCGAATTGAAATGCACGGCTGGTAGCTTTCAAGAGCCGATTGCGAGACAATGGGAGCGAAATAAAGTTTCCGACGGGTGTAATTATATCTACCGAACGAATGGCTACGGGGGAAGGCAGAAATGCTGGTGCAACAATAGTTTCGGATGCCGTAGGAATGCGAGTGCGGGGGCGTTAAATTTCGCGGAATTTCTTGTATTGTTATTCGGCTTTTTCCACCGCGAATATTCCGTTAGCGGATTATAACTCTGTATTAAGCTCCGTCGTATTAAAACCCTACGAAAGATGCGCATAAATATGTAACAACATATTAATGTCACGAATCTAAATTATTAAATGCACGAGCTGAATGGAGTATGCCAGAGCGAATTAAGGAATACTTTGATGATTAAATATCCACGAAAGCAGCTCGAATAGCGCTATGCTAGTCGTATATAGATCCGAGACTGTTCGACGAGCAAATATCAGTAAGACCAGTGGCAAAGTATAGCTTCGGCTCATTCTATATTAATTTTCCACGGCCATGAATATCCCGCTGCCATAAATATCAAGCATTATTCGATTAAGCGAGCAGGATGATTAGGAGTACTATTTCATAAATATCCCTGATTCAATTCGAGAGGAATTATTTGCGACTAATCGAGGATTCATTTAACGATCGAACATCGGTAAGAGACATTTGCGGAGAGCTCCGAGCTTCGATAACATTACTCTTGGCGCACGGGTCACCGGTTTTTACCTCGTCGAGTTCTGATCGATGTCACGCGCCAAGTGTTTCCAAAGTTCATACCGACTAATTGTTACGAAGGCCGCCGCCACGAAGTAGCCCATTGGAAATTTGTCAATTGCAGGTAACTTCGACTCGTTCCTGTACAGGCGCCACGCAGATGTTCTTGATAGGCCAAAGTTACGGCCCACGCTTGAGGAGTAGCCTTCCTCCACGCCAGCCCGACTACACCGCCATTCCTTTGCACCTTTTACTTTTTTTCCGAACAACCGACCTCGTCATCGTAAAACCAGGACAATCCCGTTTAGCTCGGACGTTACGACGTAATTACTCTCGGACGTTTAAACCTAATATTTTCAGCTTAACGATCCGTCCTGATAGAAAATTCCAAGCGCGTCCAATTGCAATCCTGCTTTCCACGCGGTTTGGTCCTTTTAATTTAAAACCATGGGAAAATTGATGGAATAACTCTATTAGAAAAGCTACGCAGCTTTGCGCGTGCATGCTTCTTCCTCGAACTGAATATATTGTTGCAGTTTAATAGTTTGAATATAGTTTGTTTAAAAAGAGTTTTGGAAAGATTATTAGAGCAGAGTACAGCTCCTGAAATGATTGTAAAAATAAGACGTCTTGCGCGTGAAAAGTGGCCGATAGTCGATCTGTCGTAGCAGTCGTGTCTATTTTGTGGAAAATATAACTTTGTTTCGATGTCGTTCACGATCGGCGTCCTTCGAACTCGAAGACCCCGCTTTACATATAAATAGTGGCAGACAATCTGGGTGATCAAGATGTAACGCATTTACAGCGGAAGCGTCTGGGTTGTATCGAACGGGCCGTATAATAAGGTTGCAGATTAGGAGATGAGGGCTTAGTGACACAGTCCAACTTGCACCGCTATCAGCAGGCATAGATGAGAACGCGGTGATTTATGCACCGTGCCATGTTCTAATGGGGATTAGCAAACGGGGTCCCAGTGATTTATACACCTCACTGGGTCGAAGACCGGCGCACCCGAAGAACACTGTAAGAACGTTTCCACCGCGTGATATCTCGGGTAAAACTTATGCGCGAATGGAACGATTTATGTCGTAACGATAGCACGGTTAATTTCTATTTAAAGGTTATTTCTTCCTGCACCCCGTTCCCCTTTGAGAGAACATATAATCGCAAACATCGCGATTGAATAAAGACAAACATCGAATCCAAGTTTTTGCTCGCGAATATATAAAGAATATAAGACAAACGTTGAGTCAGGAAGGTGCAAGGTTTCTGATTATCGATGGTAAGTTTGAGTATATCCAGGAACCGTGCTGAATGGAATGGAGGAATATTATATTCCATCAGAGATACTGTAGAAGAATCGACGTGGAAAATGCGTAATAAACTGTGAGTCGCGCAGATATCGCGCATTGATTTTATAATCATTGTTGGTGAAGTTGCGTGTCCCGACGAAGCGTTCGGGACAAAATCAAAGTATATATACTCCACAGAGATATTATTCTCCACGGAACGCAGATACGGGTAACTAAGTTCGTAAAGGGAGGACACTAGTTTGCGATTCTGCGCCGCGACACCGCGTCTTTTATTTTGCACGTAGGTAGATTATGGCTGCAATATTCAACGGGACAGACCCTCCCACTCTCCCAGCGGTGTCCGTCCAGCTGAATTTTCGCGCGGCTATAAATATTTTTCATCGGCCGCGACTCACTGTATATTTTATATATATCGCGAGTCTTTCATTAACCTACGCTGGTACACGAAAAAACACTCTGCGATTACGACGGCCATACTTTGTATGACGAGTACGAAGCCTGATGGGTCTTATAATTAAATCCGCCCTTGTTCATATTTCCTTAATGTCCTTAACGCGCGTCACCCGTTGTCTGCACCTTAGGCGATTCACGTTGCTTTTTTTCCTCTTCCTTAAGCATGAAACATTTCACCATCCAGCAGAGTACGAGCGATTCATCTCGCAGGTACTTCACAAATATTACTGTTTAGAACAATACATTCATTGGTTGTGGTCAGCAGCTTATTCACACACATATCATTTTTAATTCTCTATCTGGTCTTATTGAAGTGGAGTTTAGTCCATTTCCAGGAACAATCATTTTTGGCCACTACTGCGTAGTTCAATGATTAAAGGTTAAACAATAATAATTAAAATTGAAAATTAGATAAATGTGAAAATTTGAGAGATTGAAGGTCGTGTGTGAACCGGAGATAAATAAAGAAAAGCCGCAGAAAAAAATTAGACACTGGAGTAACTTCGATTGAATTCTACTCCAACGAGACCAAATGGAGAATTAAAAGTGATATGTGTAGAACCACGACTAATGAATGTATCGTTAGAAATTCTCGAGCAAGAAGAGCAGTTCATAGATTACTGTTTACATTACTGCATTTTTGCCTTTTTTAAGTTTCACGATGCACCTCGATTTACAACCGGTCACATTTTCCTCCTTTACATTTCTACCTTTGCGGAACTTTTTTTTTTTCAACCGGCACGGTACTTAAGGACCAGAGGAGCATACTGTCACGTCTAGTAGGTTAATCAGAATTTTTACGGTCCGCTCCGAAACTCGGTGCAATCAGCATTAACCTTTACTGCCGGCCACTAATGCGACCGTATTGCGATCCATCAGTATGTGCCTGCATTTTATTAGGTTTGCTACATCCGATGAGTTTCAACCGCCTTTAAATTTTTTCCCCTCGCCGCACGTAACTCCGTATCGGTACGATCCATCGTTACGAGTCGGTTCTACGCTCCCCTGGCACTTCAAGGGTAGTTTGCGTTATTCGCGGACATACCTCAACTGCGAGAATTTATTTTGTAAATGTGAGTTGTTCAATTTTTAAATAAAAAATCGTTCGTTTATCCCTCACAAAAATCGATGACATTGAATTTAGTCTCTCAAAGATATTCTTCGCTCAATAATGATTAAATGATATTGCATTTGCTCCGTATGATTCATATTCCTCAAGCATTTCACGGAGTATAGATTTATTCGGCTCTTATTTGTTATAAGTACGGATTAAAATTAATTCGTTCGTATGAGTATTTTTAATGTGTCAGTTATTTTTAATTTATTTTTCGTGTACAAATATTCTTCGGTATAATCAGCCGGGAGTGTTGTGAAATGCGCGATTAAATTTGAGCGTGCAAATATATAATATGATAGAAGAGGAAGTAATGTTTTTTTTTTAATAAAACACGGTTTCAAAGAACGACAATAGTTTCTGGCTCACTGGCATTGAGTTCAATTCCCTGAAGGCCAATTTTCGACAATGTATAAATTTCCAGCAAAATATTGCAGGAAATACCGAGCAAAAACGTTCAAAGTGCGCCATTCTCCCGACAGTATTTTCCAATAGGATTTTACATTTGCGTTTCTCGCTTAGTTACAAATGCACTTTGTGCCTGTAATTGCAAATATTTGCAGATTTGTTCGCGTTATGGACACATGGGATAAAGATTGAATCGCTTTGAATATTTAACCCTGTTTTCATCAAATAATCTCGGCCTGTGCGTATCGCCATAACTTCCATATGTCGAGGAATATCGTATCATATATTAAGGGTACAATCGCTCTCAATGATCTTATAATATCCAATCCAATAATGAAGACTTTTATACCATTGATCACTTTTTTAAACATGAATGATTCCGTATTTTTCATGCTCTCGGATGATCGAGAAAAATGGTATATCGGCGGATCGAATCTGCGGAGAGAGGAAAAAAAAATATTACGTGCGAGATAACAAGATTTCGCCGGAATTTTTTCCCTGAAATATTTCATCGTCGACAAACGTACAACAATTCGATCGATCGCAAATCGAGCAGACGCGTGTAAACGTCGATTTCATGCTCTTTAAAAAAAAAAAAACCCCCACGGGTAACCGGATTCAATGGCTCGTGTTTCATCCGCGATATAATAATTCGTTGAAATGTTAATAAATCTCATACCGCGATACGGCCAGTAATTGGCGTTTAATGTGTTTGTTTGGAGAAAATCGCCGGGTCTAAACGTCGATATTTTCGTCGGTGAAACATCAATATTTTCCTCACTTCGAATTACGGCGATCGTATATTTTGCACGACGATTCCCCATTTTTTTTTTTTTTTGCAAAAGACACTTATTCCACTATTCGGTAACACTCAATACTATAACCATCATTCTATAGAAACACTTAGAATACTCCATATACTATTAAAAAAACTAACACGCAAGAAACCATAAACGAATAGAATTACCTACGCGCAGTAACAAAATCGTAAAAAATCATATAAAATATTTTATATAAGAGACAAATCAATTACCTACTATCACTCTTTATACATAAAAACTTATCCTATCTCCAAACCAAACTCCGTCCCTCCATTTCCCACCACCTTTATACCGCAAAGGTCAGTGACACGTCGCAGTGGGCCCATCGAAAAGACAGTAGCAGTTCACGGATGACCAGAGCGGTAGTCAACGCGTTAAACGATTTTCGAGTCCCCACCCCTGCGCAAGGGGTGAGGTCGTCGTTCGGTAGGGGGTACCAAGAGAACGTCGGCGTGCTCCCCGCTCGAAGAAGGAGGGAGCGTATAATACATAATGTTCTTGCCGCCCCGTAGAATGTACAAGGTTTCGGTTCGTACATCCATCTCCCGTGTCATAAGCACGCCAGGTTCCTCCACTTGGGAGAGCTAAAACATTGTCGATTTTTCTTGCATAGGTGTTATGTGTTTTTGATAAATGGTCGGCTAGGCCGGCCGGTCGGCTGGGCCGCGCCAGATGAGCCGCCTTTGTTTTCGCGGGCCCTTTTGACCCCGGAGGATTTTCGTTAATAGTCCACCGCGCCGCTTAATGTATGCGCTTAATATGTACTCTAACCCCACGGCCCGACTTCCCATTCGTTCGGCCGTCGGAGGTAAACTAATTTGCGGAAGCCGCAAACCTCTTTAACGCTCCGCTGCATCGCTCTTCCTTAAGTCAACTTTAATTTCGGCCCCGGTTTATAATGCACACCTGGAAGGATCGTGCGTGATATCCTCGGTGGCTTTTTTCAGCGCTGATGCGGCCCGCGGCTTTATGCGCCGAATTAATATTCGTTACCTGTCCCGATGCACTGTTGTGCGCGGGGCCTTTCTAGCGCTGATGGAGGGCGAAGATGGAGCAGGAGCTGCAGGTATTAAAGGATGCATCGGGGAAAGTCAAGGTTATGTACTTGATCCCTCGTGGTCGATTTTGATCAACGCGATGCGCGCGCATCCCATTTGTCGCGCGTCGAAGTTCCTCTTTGAAAAGGGAGAATGATCGAAGATCACCTTCCACGCGAGTGTGTATAAATTAAGATTACACGTTTGCACGGAATTTTAGGATTCCTCGTCGTATAGATATTAAAGGTTATATAGAGAAGCGTGGAAAACTAGGATTGGAAATAACTTGATCTATCTGTGGAGAATGAGTAGACGTCAAAGACGAAAAGGAACATAACCTATTTGTCCAAATCAAGATTTGTTCCCATGGAATTTTAATACTTATCATCGTATAAATACCAATGGTTGTATAAGGAAGCGTGAAAAACCAAGAATCTAAACCTCTTGGTCGATCCTAGGAGGGCGATTAGACGCCAGGGAGGTGCAAGGATATAACCGGTAGTGCTTTTTATTCCTGTTAGTCTTATCGACGACGCGGCGGCGTTGCGCAAATTTAGATAGCCCGCCCGGGCGCAATGTAAAATTCATAGTTTCTTCCTTGTATCGATCTTGTTTACGGTGCGATCAGAGCGGCGCCTCCAACGGGGTAAGTGTTTTTGCGCGTTTATACACCGAAGAGCATGTCGAACTACGAGAGAACTTTGATAGCTTATTCAACGAAGGACGTAAATCGGGCGGGGATCGAAACTTTCGCAAAATCGGTAAATTTCCCAGTCCACCCCTTCCCCCTCCCCCTCCTTCGACCTCTCGTGCGTAAGAAGTTTCCACCTGCGAACGCATAATCGCCTTAGAAATTTCGAATGCGCGTCGCGAAACGCGCCGTCGATTTCTTGCAGCGAGATCGAGAACTTTTTACCCGGGCATAATCGATGCCCGCCATGTTCGCGGGGCGTGGGTACTTTTAAGGCTACAAGCTAGCGTGCAACAGGGTCGATTATGCATCCAGAAAGATTTAATTACCGATCCTGGGGAGGGAGGGAGGACGATTAATTCCAGGGGCGGCGGGAGGAGGGGGGAGGTTAAATCGTCCCTAATGGTTCCGTGAATACGGCGCTAATAATCTTACGGAGGAGGCCGTTGCAACATCGCGCCGTCTAAAACGGCCATTTCCCCGTAAGGTGCGTCGCATTAATATCGATCAGCTTTCTTGAAAGGTACGTCACATCAATATCAATTAATCCGGGGGGGGGGAGGGAGGGGGAGGAGTAATAAAGGATCGCGTGCTGGGAACGAGGGGAAGTCGTATTCCTGCCCCCTTTCTCGCAGCGTCGATACATCCCTCATATTTTCCCGACCCGCCGGCCTCCGCCTGCGATCATGGAATCATATCGTCATTCCGGTTACCATTCGCCATCGGCAATAAACCGAGTTATCGGCAATTGGATGATCGATAACCGACACGCAATCGCCCCGTGTATTTCGTATAAATAACTATCGATACGTTGCTCCTAATCAACGTTCGGCGCGCACAGAGATCCGGCCGACTTTCGAATAAATGGATTACCTCTTCTACGCCGAGGGGAGATATAGCCAAAACGTTGCGGAACGATGCGATAAACTATCGCTCCCCCGTCGAGCGTCCTCCCGGGTTCGACTTACGCCGAAAGCCATCGCCCACGGCGGTACCTGCTTGGGAGTAGCGAAATGAAGAATGCTCGGGGAAGAATGCTTCGTGGAATTTCTCGCCGATACCAGAGCCTCCGAGCTGATGCTCGCAGCTTGGGTATATTCTGTATACAGAGCTAATAATGTCTGTGTGCAAAGATATATTTTATATACATGTATATAAAATATATAACTTTTGTATGTATGTGTGTATGTATACATATAAAAGATTTATCTATCTAGATAAATATACAGATACTTACATAGGCAGGTAAATAGGTGGAGAGTCAAGCGAGGAGTGCAAAAGGAGAGCGAAATTACTAGACCTTAATGAGCATGCACGAGGTGGCACGTTGGCCTTTATCGTCCCTTCGGCCCGACATTTATAGGCAAATGTTATCCACGGAGTGACGGCCTTACAGAGCGCCGTGGCCCAGCGTGTCCGATCAAAATGTGAACCAATATCGATATCCTCCTAAAACGATATTGGACCCTGTATACAAATCCGTATCGAGATGTATGAAATTCAAAAGTATCCAAACTGCGCTTTTCGTTGAATGTAAATGCATTTATCGGCCGGACGAGTATTCCACGAAAGGTCGAAGGCAGGGCCGACGCGAATGCAAAAGGACAAAACTTAAGTGACATCGTCGTTGTACTGGAACGAAAGAAAGAAAGAAAAAAAAAAGAGAGAAAAAGAAGAAAGAGGAAGGAAAAAAGGGAGATTAAAGAAAAAAATAAATAACAGCGCCAGGGCGAACGTCCACGGGATATGGCCGTTAAATAAATGGCATACCTCCGCGGAACTCAATTGCTCTCGGTTTAGCCGGGGCCGGCTTTAAAGCTACGAGGATAAAATTCGTTATGCTCGAAAAACAGAATATTCCACAACGCGGGGATTTCTCGGGCTGAATGAGCCCAACCGAGAAGCATCTAGCGAGCGAGGGAGATTTTCTGCGAACGATTTCTCGTGCCATTCTCGTCGCCCTCTCGTCGTGGAAATCGACGTAAATCGGCGCCAGGTTACGTGCACCCAGCAGGCCCCTCAACGCGAGCCTTCCCCCTCACATTCATCGGTACAGCTGTTTAATTCGTTCGCGAAGAGTGGCGCGGGCAGAAAGGACACGGAAATCCCGCCGCTGGTTTTTCTTTCCAAACAAACTTTTTCCACAAATGCACCGCGGGGCGGGACATTATGGGATACTAAACGGACCCACCGCGAATGCCGATTTAATCGCGTACCGGGAGAATGAGGAGCGTTAATCTCGAAAGGCCTGGCAGGATTTTCAGATGAATAAGGATACTTCAACCGAAAGCTATCCCTGCCCGTTGAATGAGTCAATCCACTTTTGTTAGCGGTACATTCGTCGCGGCATGAAAGATCTGGAAGGAAATGTCGCGTATAAAACCACCACTTCTCCGCGGTAACTCTTGTTGCGCGATTCTCAAACCCGACTTTACATACCCACGCGTTGCAAATTTTTTATACCCTATTTTTATGGTAGGAAATGCACGAGTAACAGACCGATAAACCCTGCTCGCGGCGGTGCTATTGACTAAACACTCGCGAGCCCCTCGGAAATTCCGTGCCCATCGATTCCTACGAAAATCGGACCGAAGCGTCGAAATCGCGCGCGATTGGGGGATCGATAAATCGAACGCGCGGACGATTTTCCTGGAGTATCGAAATGAAATCGAAAAAAAAAAAGAAGAAAAAAATTGAGCGCGTGGATTCCAGGATCGTCAAGTTTTTTATCCCATCATCGGCTTATCGCTCGGACGAATTATCGCTCGGCGAGTAACCGTGGCGATAAAAACGTTTCGAAAGGCACGATATCCTTGCGGGCGGAAGAAAAGGGAAATTTATGTCTTTTCAAAGTTTCGCGGATTTTAGTATCGCAATTATATCGAGGCAGTGCCGGCCGGAGATTGAGTCGAGGCTCATAACTCTTGCCGGTCGTAACGTTCAGCTGCAGACTGCTCGGTCCTGCATTTCATAGGCCGCCAGATGTTACGTACCTACATATCAGCAGGTACCACTTCACGTGCGCATACGTATTCATTACTAAATTACACCCACGGCAGAGTTGTATGGCGCAGGGGCGCGTTTCAACCGCGGATCGCCGATGGCACGTAAAACAACGTTGTTCGTTCCTCCTGTTTGTTTGGCGACGCTGGACGCACAGCCCCGGGCGAAATGCCGTATTTAATATACACGCGGGGACCTGCTTCTGTTCTACGATTGAGTAACTTTGCGACGTGCCCGCGAACGTGTCGATTTCAGCATTATTTGCCCCCCTGCTGCCTACCACTATTTCGTAGTTACGACTTGAAAACGTCGTCGATGCACGAAAATGTCCTTGGGCGGTGCGACCATTCGATAATTTATCACCAACGCGAACGCGGGGGAATTACTGTTTATGGCGCGATGACGTAGTCCTGAAGGCCCTCGAGTACCACGCTGGGACGTATCGTAACTACGCGCAACTAGGAAAAACACTAAGGGTGTTTTACAAGGTTCGTAGGTTTTTTTTTCCGGCTCTTAAAAATATTTTACCATTCTTCGATACGATCCTCGAATTTGGCTTTGATTTTATCGTAACTACGTACACTTAGGAAAAATATCAGATCTTCACACTTTCTGATGGTTATTGAAGTATTTTAGTATTCTCCATTACGATTTCCACATTTCTCTTTGATTTTATCGTAGCTACGTACATTTAGGAAGAACATCAGGAGAGTTTTACATTTTCCGATTTAGTACTCTTCATTACCATTTTCATATTTGTTTTTGATTTTATCAGGCATAAACGCGCTCCGCCATGCACATCGATGTTTCGTAAACGTTATCCCAGAGTTATACGGTGTATAATTTTCCTTCCACGACCGCGTATTCGCGCATAAAATGCTCTGGAATTTTTTCTATGCGCGCGGTAATGTTTCCCGGCACTCACGGAGTTAAGGGCACCCCCCGGTCCTCAAACCCTGCATATCTAGTAGAACGGTACCCCATCGGGGGACGATACGACACGGTAGCATAAAATGTTACAAATTTCTATCGCGAAAGTTCACCGGGTACTCGTCCATACCTCGTATATCGTATCATTCCCATTTTCATGTTTACGATAGAACCATAAACACCGTTGCCTCGTGCGTAAAACGAAGAGTAACCATGGAACTTCAGGAAGGATAACGTATTCCTGATTGATCGGTGAGGGTCCCTAAGGGCCACGGCGCCAAACGTTCTTGCAGTTCCACTTTACCAGTGTAAGAGTCATCGTCGTAGAAGCTCGAACTGACACGCGGAGACCCGGGTTCGGATCCACCCATCGCCTCTAGTTTTTCCATGCGATATGTATACTGTAGCTCTGCTGGTCCGGAACCTAGCTTAAAGGGTAGGTGAAAGTTGACGTGGTCTGATAGGACAGTAAGCTCGATTGGCAAAAAGGTGCAATCCATTTGCAAACGGATGAATTTGTTTTGCAAAAGGGTGAATTTCAGTTGTAAAAGGGTGATTTTGTTTTAGAGAAGGTTAAATTCCATTTACAAGAGGGTAAGTTTAATGTAAAAAATACCTGTATTGAAAAGTCAGTCTGAGATGAAACTGAGGACCAACCAGTCGCCTTGTGGGAAAGCGCTATATGTGGTATTATTAAACGATATTTTTTTTATTAATTTTTGGCACCGACTGCTAAGACCATCTGGGCCAGGACCTACTGTTCAAGGTGGCTTCCAAACCACCAGAGCTCCAGAAACGATCGTTAATTTAAATAAATGGTCATCCCCGTATTATTTATTTTTCGACAACCCCCCCCCCCCCCCTCTTACACCAGAAAGTAAGTCCTCCTATCCGTGGAAATCTTTTGATCGCGCTTCCACGGATGATATAAAGCATGCTTACATACCGTTGTGCACGAAACTTGGCGGCTGGGCGAGAAAGGCGGAAAATCGAGCGATGGAGAGGAACCGAGAGATCCTGGGAAGCCGCTGCAATGACACCTAATTAAATTCAGCATTATGCCCCAATATCCGATTGTCTGGCGTATCTGCTCTAGTTCCTAGTTCAGCCCGGGCTGCCAGATAAGGCGATAGGCGGTTAAGAGAGGAGAGAATTAGGGGAGTTCCCTCGAGGGCTGGGTATATGTGTGCCCGTAACCATATCCTTTCCTTCGAATTTACATCCATTATGCGCCATAACTCGCGGGATTAAATCCCCGCAAATGCGTCGAAGCTGCGGGCCCCGCAAAAATTCCGGCCACGTCGAGGCGACTCGATTAATTTCAATGATCGAAATACATTTCGGGTTGGGGGGGGAAAATCATTTCGGCGCTGGCCCATTAATTTTTCGTCGTTAGCATTTATTAGCCGTTAAGGCCGCCACTTTGTCATCGGGTAGCGCGATTTAATTTTCCCCTGGGCGCGAAGAAAATTCTAATAAGGTCGCGTACCAATGCGGAATCCCCAGCCGTGGGATGTTTGGCCGATAGCGATCGCGGTCGAAGGGAAAGAAATTCGATACGACGACGGGTAACGACTTCCGGGGCGGGGGCGGGGAGGAAGGAGCCACGCTGAATTCAGTTTGAGAGGAATTTGCAAAAAAGCCAACCTCAATTTCAAACCGGTGGAGCGCGATCAGGAAACGATTGAGGGAGAATGGAACTCTTAGTATCCTATCGGAGGTTTCGCCGGCCTCTCGAACATCAATATCGGACAAGATCAGAACTTAAGGCAATTGCGCACTGATACAACAAAGGGCATCGTCTAACGCGGTTATACCTCGTAAGCGAAACTCTATTGCTATATCCCATCTCCAGCGTCTATATTGGCCCCCTCTCTGAGAATACAACCGTCCTCTCTTGCCTCTCCTACCCCCTCCTCTCTTCGTTTAACCCTCTCCCCCTTCTATTTCCACTCTCTTGCGCCAGTCCTTTCTGTCTCTCCCTCTCTCGCCCCCCTCACTCTCTCACTCTCTCTCTCCCTCTCTCTTCCTCCCTCTCTCTATCAATACCGACCTAATCTACTTTGCCAGCAAATAGTGTTCACGTTCCCCAGACAATGGTTTCCTCTCAGGCTGCTAACCTCTCCTACACGCCCCCGCGCCTCTTCGCACCAGCCACGATCCACCCCCGTGCACCACGACCTTTCTATTCAATACACGATTCACAGGGTTTTACTTCCTTACGACGCATGATTTATCCACGCCGGCCTGATAATCGTCCCGTGCCCTGACGTCGATATACGATCGTGTATAATATATACCTCGGTGGTCCTTGAATTAATTAGATAGGTTATGGGCACACGACTTATGGCGGTTAAATCCTAATTTTGATCCTTACTTACCCCTCTCGTGGTAAAGAATCGCGATTAAACGTACAGAACGTGTGAGTCGTGGTGTGGATCGAATAACGATTGTCGTGTGTTAAGAAACCAACAAATCCCATAAATTATTTAATACCACGTGCTTTGATACGGACCGAGATCGAGGATGTATAGCGATGGGTGATTACGTCGAAAAATAAACAAGCAAAGAACAGCAAATATCTTTCTTGGAGGCTAGTATTCTTGGTGGAATAACGAGGCGCAGTGTACATAACCGGCTGAAATAATCTCGAGGTAATGACTGAAAGACAAACTCGAAAGTTCCGACCATGGCTGCATCGTAGCCCTTAAACGACAAGCCCTGACGCGGCTGGAAGAATCGCTGGGCAAGGAACTAACGATATCCAACGATGCAACAATATCTGGCAGTGGTTAAAGTCGAGTCCCCCGGCCGTCCTTCATTCCGGGTGGAAATTCGTATCAGGTCGTGACTTAACAACGCGATGGTTTATTCATGCGCGATTAACGAGAAAATGCGGTAAGGAAGCGCGGACAAACGGGAGTATCCATTATGTCTTCCTCGAAGCGCGGATTCGTTATCCAGCTTAAAGGCCCTCTTTAACGTATCGAGTGCGATCGCGAGTTTCGTTCCTTGAAGATCAGTTCGACGAGCCACCGGGATAATTGGCCTCGCGGCAACTTCGAAGATCCGCGGCTTTCGAGAAGCGTTAGTTACGACGCGGATGCACCGCTGTTCGAGAGGCGACAGTGAAATTAACCCCAACGGTGATTCGAGTCTCGATTCTCGAGGGGTCAAGCGCCGGGCATCCCTTGGACATCCTCGAAATTGCACCTTGATTTAGCAATCGGCCCTCTCGGACGATGCTTCCGTTTCGTGACTTTCCGCTCCTATCCTCGGGATTCTCGACTCTGAGCCAGTTCTGCGGACCAATGGGAACTCTGCATTCCGGAAGAGGCTGATTTACGCGCGTCTGCTTAACGGCTTAATCGTACGTGTTCGATTTAAATGATCTCGATGGAAGGACGTGTTTTGCAGGGCCTATTTCTTGGAAGGGTGTAAGCTGTTGCGTTTGCATAGAGGTTTGTTTGAAAGAGCGAAGGGTATTACGATTATTGGTACTTGGGCAAAATAGTTTTCTGTTTCGGATAATTCTTCTAGTAATTATGTGCATGATTTTATAATGATCAGATTAGTGTTTCAGGAACGTTTTAAAGATTGAGGAAAAGAGTATCGATATAAATAATATAAGTACTTGAGTAGAAATGATCTAAGAGTACATCGATGAAAAATGTAGTTCGTGATTACTAATATCACTTTTGTACTTTTCTTATTTTCCATCGAAGATCCTTGTAAAATGGAATATATTCGTGCGAAAAAAAAATCGGGTAAAAATGCTTTTATGTAATCCAATGTAAAAAACAGATGACAAATGGACCGAGCATGATTGGAAATTTGATAGGATGTACAAGTGGGTCTTGACAAATAGTCACGGTAAATAATCCAATCGAAACGTTCTCAAGGACTCTTTCAAGGTCCACACGCCAGTTTACCTGATCTACCCTCGAGCGGACGGGCCAATCGATCAATTCAGGTCGTATCTTCTAAAGGAAAGCAAAAAAGGCCTCTAACCTCGTAGATACTTTCTATCGAGTGATTTATTCCACTGTTTATCCAGACGGATGTTGACTCTTTTGCTTGGTCGAGAAATGTTCTCGAACGATCGGTGTAAAAAAGATGGATGAAATTAGTCAAGACCCGTCGAGCGAAAGAAGAGTCTTACGTACGTATTAAATACATTTGGCAAGCTAGTTTTAAAGAAATGTGCGATTTTCCTTCCAGCTTTAAATTTATATCTATTCAATCAAAACTATAGACCAAATAAGAAACAAAGTATACTGAATTAGAAAATATTAGACACAAGAAGAAACATTGTAATTTCTTACATTATCTTGTAATGTTCTTTAATATCCCTTATAAGATTGTATTAAAAACCGACTGTCGTTTTCGATTTTCTTCGATATTGCAGAGTCTTTTTATTTTAAAGATAAATTTCCAAATCCGCCAAAGTTCGAGCGTGAAACCGATACCGAAGAGGTGTACCCTCTAACAGTGAACACTCGAACCGGTGAAAGACAACAAGTCATATTTTCTACAGAGAGGTCTACGAAGAATGGTAAACGAGATATGAGAAAGAAGGATAAGCCGAGAAAACCTCCCAAGTCGACGCGCGGTCAGTAATTAAGAGGAAAATCTATTTTAATCAACTCCAAAACTCATGTAATTTTTACGTATGTTATGCGTAGATTTTGATATCTTTTTTTTGACCTTTTATAACTCATGGTAAATTTGCAGCAATATTCTGTTTGCACGCTTTGTTCCAAGTCAATTATCTTTTCTTCTGAGATTCGTAGGTCATTGTAAATCCAAGACTTATTCGTCTGTTGTACTGTGTCAAACTTTTTTGTATTTTTATTATGCAGAGAGTATAAAATATATCAAAAGTGTCGATTATAGAAAGGCAAATTTTTTTTTATTAAAAGAGCAATACTTCTCGACAAAAACAAAGTTCTCGGTGACATTACTTTCAGAGCATACACATCTCTCGAGGTATCCCAACAAGATGACGTGCCCAAACTGCTTAAGTTTCATAGAGACAAACGTTGCGCGTTACAACAATTGTGCGACGCACGTAATAGCCGCGAGCCTATCTCCCGTTTGGTTAGTACCATTGTCCAGATTGTTGTTCATATACGAAGAATTCGAGTAGAAACACTTTACAACGGGATTCTCCACCGACGCAGAATAATAAAAAATTCAAAATCTAGCCGCACAAAAATAATATTTCTCAGTAATTCGGAAGCGCGTGTAGCTTAAAATTATTTGTTGTATTTTTATTCGTTACAGTAGAGCAGATATATTATTAACAAGCCTACTGAAACAGAAAATGCTGATAATTATATTACAATATTTTCATTTTTTGATCCGCTGCTAGGCCTTAGAATCGAGAGATTACGAGTTATTCAACAATAATTTGGATTATCTAGAAATGAAAATTTGACCACCGTCCAAAGTTTAAATCGTTTACAATAAAGCAATTCACACGACAAAGCTTATAGCGCACTGAGCTTGACAACGTCAATTACACCTCGCTCGTGGATTCTACAATTACGCGGCTGTTTAATTAAGTCCATCTATTATTCACTTGCTCATACACTATATTGCACCGCAGTATGTGCATGATACCGTATTGCACGACTTACTTCAGGGACGCCGTGCATTATTGTCCACGATGCGACATTTATTTGGGGACAAAGTTCGGTGCAGGAAAAGCTTTGCTGGTTTGTTCCACAAAATCGAAGATCTTCGATGACGAATTATAACGAGGTACAGGATTTATAAACATAATTTCTAAAGTAATTTTTTCGCATCACCGATTCAGCTTAATTTTGATCGTCTTAGTTACAGCATTGGAAGATTAGTTTGCGTGTGAATTGAAGCTTTCAAGTCGCGTAGTTCCGAAAGAGAATTAATCAGAGCTAAATATTTTAAAGTAAAAGACGATGAAACGCTATGAAATCTGCGACATGGTTACTCTATATAATCAAATATCTAATCGTAACATTGTTTTATATAATTATAGCGTACTGTACGCAAAAACATTACTACAAAAATGAAGTCGCGTACCCTGTTATACGTTTTGAATCGACTATGCAGTTTAACATCGATCACGGTAACTGTTGAAAATACGCAACGATACAAATATTTCGTGCCGATTAATAAAGTATTTGGTACTTACCGATGTTGTATGAAAAGTACGTCCCAAAGAAACAGCTTATTATCCTTTGTTGATAACATTCTGGTAACGTAGATCCTGCATTTCACAACACTCACGGTACTCGGATGCATGAAACTGCACTCGAAATGGCGCGCTATTTTGAGTTTGAGAATATTAATGTTACGCCACGGTATTTTTACTTTATCGGCGACCGAAAACATATTATTTGCCTTCTTTCGGTATAGATGCACAGCGCGCGCGTCGACCGTATTCTGCCAGTTGATTTGTTGGACGAAAGTACGTAGCCAATCAGCGTCCTCGACGACCGACCACTCATGGTGAGTGTTACAAAATTGAACAGACCGTTCAACTGGGTATCCGTACGTACTCAAACTGCCAGTCATTCGACTTTTCGGTGTGGAGTCGTGGATTCGTTTTGGTTTATGTCATTAGAATAATTTAAACCACGATGGGAGCGGTACGTGTAATTAATGACGATGGCCAATTTCATACTGAAATGGCTAATGCCGGCACAAAACTGGTCGTTGTAGATTTTACGGCAACTTGGTGAGTAACTTTCTTTGAGGATACATGGATTTTACTGATCATTCCAAGTTAGGAATATAGGTTATACCACTTGAGTCTTGAGGAAATAATTCGTAGCTTTTATTTAACAGACATACTACTTTGTTTATAAGTAATTCAGGTTTTCGTAGTTTATAATACCACTGAAGACTTATCATTACGTACCTGACGTGCATACGTGTACTATAATATTGTCGGTTTTATTGTCCGAAAATGTGTTAAATGGATTTATTGTCGATTCTGTCATCAAAGATTTACTCATTTTAATAAAATTAATAAGTATCGAACTATTGCTGATTTTCATATTCATTGTAGAAAATATATCACAATCTTCTCTATCTTTCACAGTGGAATTTGCCTAGATTATATTTCGAAGGAAATTGTATAATTTTTTTATGCTCGTTTTACAAATAGAAAGTAATAATAACCTAATTTGTATGCAGCCAATATTATAAAGTGAATAACTTACATAAATTGTGTTTCGTATTTTTATTAATCTATTGTCAGCATACTATGGCTTACTTACAGGTGTGCTCCTTGCCAAAGAATTGCACCAGTGTTTGAGGAATTCTCAACAAAGTATCCAAATGCAGTATTTCTAAAAGTTGATGTTGATAAATGTAAGGAAACAGCTGCTGTACAGGGTGTCACTGCAATGCCAACCTTTATATTTTACCGTAATCGGACGAAATTAGGCTTATGCCAAGGGGCAGATCCAGCTGGATTAGAATCTAAAATCCAACAATTTTACGGCAGTGGAGATGCAGAGGATACAGAGAGTCCGATATCTGGGCATGTACGGAATAGTGATAATGTCTACTATCATATCTTTGGAATGATATTTCTTGCGGCAGTTCTGTACTACTGGAATAAGTACCAATAAGAAAGTTGTGGTAACTTTGTTTCAGTGGATATTAACGTTATTATAATACATCCATAAAAAAATTGACAACCAAATGTCTCATAATACAAACCATATAGTTTTTACAATTGTGTTCATGATTTTATAGCCTTCTAAATTGTCATCCTATAAATATGAGTTTTGATTATGCTATGCAATATAAACAGGATAGGCAAGACATTAAAATGTCACTTGTGTATTGTCTGTGTGCTTAGTACATTATCAATGAAAACTCATATTTATCTACTTTTTCCTTTAGATATACACATAGGGAATAGAATGAATCGATAAAAATTATTTTTATGTTTTTCCATGTTTCTTTGTGCAAGCAATTCATACACGTTTATTTATATGATATATACTTATATAAGCGTTTGAAATAGCTTACTTAAAGAACTTGTGCAAAGTAAGTCATACGTAAGCTAGCCCGACACATAAATACTAAACATATATTTGATAATAACGAGTCAATCAGATTTAAGTCATGGTTGTTGATTATCTGCAGCAGTAAACTTGTGTTATTAATATATGTGCTTTACAGATGGATTTAGTAACGTTCATAACAAAATCACAATGTGAATGCCTAAATGAATCTGATGACCACAACTTTGCACAGTGTTTGACTTCA
The DNA here is from genome assembly GCA_038496175.1 of Ampulex compressa. NCBI lineage: Eukaryota > Metazoa > Arthropoda > Insecta > Hymenoptera > Ampulicidae > Ampulex > Ampulex compressa. Next base: position 54,924 of record JBCFXI010000487.1, read on the forward strand.
GACGGTGGATATTTAGAAAGTGATTGTGATGAGCAATTAATATTGTCCATCACATTTTCGCAAGCTGTTAAAGTGCATTCTTTGAAGATTAAAGCCCCTGAAGATAAGGGACCAAAAAATATAAAGTTATTTATTAATCAACCTAGAACAATTGATTTTGACATGGCAGATTCGAATACCAGCATCCAGGATCTTACGTAAGCAACCGAAAGATGAGTTATAAAATTACTATTAATTTGTTAATGCTAAAGATTGTTGCTAATTTCATGTACAGATTATCAGTCACGGATATTGAAGAGGGCAATCCAATCCCTTTACGGTATGTAAAGTTCCAAAATGTGCAAAATCTGCAGATTTTCATAAAAGACAATCAGAGTGGTAGTGATACAACCAGGATTGATCATTTGGCAATAATTGGCTCACCGATATCAACAATGAATATGGGAGAATTTAAGAGAATAACAGGAAAGAAAGGCGAAAGCCACTAAATATCGTCTATTGAAGTTGAATTCTAACAGCTTACAAATTATGAATGGTGGATAACAAGCCTTTCATTGTGCAAAGCTTTGTATTACTAAAGCTTCGGTCTGGATATAGACGCTCGTTTCGAATGCAATATATTTCGCAATTGTATGACACGTGTATCATGCATTCAGCAACTATAATAATGGACCAGATTGAGAGATGTTAAAAGAATAAATTTTGTTATAATGCAAATTAATATACCAACATCGTGTACCTTAACATTCCCGTGTCTTTAGAAAAATTGCAAACAAGAATAATAAGATGTTCTGGACAGTATTCCACTTTGTCAGGAAATGATGGATGCAATAATATTTTAAGCAGCAAAAGGCTATAAAACATTTATTACATTTATTATTTTACGTGCATTTAAATTTTATTTCCAAAAATATAGATGGGGCTACATATGTATATAAACCAGCGAAATAAATCCTTATAAAAGAATCTTATAATTATTATAAGTAGTCCTGAAAAGTGTATTGAACATAAATATCTATAAGTTATTAATACTGATTGTACCTTTTTATCTACTATGCAAAAGTCGCTTTACAGAAATGCGTGCAGAATATTTCCAGACATTACTTTATTTATATATAGGCGACCAGGAAGTTTAATAAAGACCTGTTAAATAACATAGTTATTATTAAATGCATTTTACGTAACTATGTACCTGTTTTCCAACCACCTTGCAATTACATATCAGGATAATGGGCCATGGGAAAGGTTATGGTCTGTTGGACAAATTATCTGTTAAATAAAAATGTTTAATTTGCTTCATGGTGTACAAAATTTCCAATGTAATAATTATGCTGTCAGTTTTCAAGGCAATGTATCAACATATTTTGGCAGTTATTCACTGGCAAGATTTATGAATCCTCCAAATTCCACCACAACGACATGCGCGCGCCCATCTTTGATCCCATGCCCTAATCGCTGCCGTTCTCGTCATATTTTGAACTTGAGCTTTCCCACCACACCTGCAAAAACAACCATTGTTTTGTTTTGAACTTTGTCTTCATCGATTAAGGTCATATGGCCAGCAGCCCACTTGTTTTGGATCAATTCTGTGTACACAATACTGTTTACAATGTGCATAGAAATCCGATCCTCTATCCCCTACGCCACCACATTCCCTTTGTGAATCTCGTTCACACTAGTAAACGTTATTTAATAAATAATGACTAAATTATGCGTTACCTTGTGCATTGCTTAACTAAAAGCGGTTGTTTTCCAAGATACAAATGTCGTATTGCATCCACGATCTGTCCACTGTGCATGCAGCCCTCGACTGGATTCAGTTCAGGTACAAACAGTAGTTGTTCAGGCTCTGCACCATGCTCCAACTGTAAAAATGATCAAGGAATATAATGTTTCACAGTGGCATGGTAATTTTGGTCCTTTATGATTTAGCTTTTACCTGGAGAGGAAAACTTTGGTAGAACAGTACAGGGGAAGCCATTGCCGTGATACTATTTCCTTGGTGCAATTGAGGTATCATGATTTGATTCGGCAGCAAGCAACATTCATCTGGAAGGAAGTCACTCCAGCATATTATTTACATCAAGAAGTATTTCTTTGACTTTGCCATCAGTAAATACCTAATAACTGATTTTTTTTTTAATGTAAATAGATGCAGATGTGTAACATATTTGTAAATTAATATTATTTAGCGTTTTTCAGACAATGTTGCTCAGTGTCATTATACAATTCATTCTTTTGTCCGATCATCATAGTATTACGTAAATTTGAAGCATCATTAATTAAACATTTCTATTCAACGAAATATACAATTAAACTTCAAATATAGTAACGTTATTAGAATTTTCATCTTCTTGATTTATGGAAGATGTTTCTAGTGTCAGGCTTGGTTTTACTTCGTTTAAATTAACCGACCACTCTTTAACACATTCCTGAAGTAATGTCGAGCCTGTGTCTGGTTGTATTTCTAAGAAAACCTCTGATTTTTCACTCAATGGACTCTCTATATTAGCAATAAAATAATTTGCTTCTTTTTGCTCCTTCGCTGTTGCAGTATCGCTTACAGAATTTCTTTCATTATCTGACGTGTCTTTGTTGCAATCAGTAGCTATGGGTAATGTTGCATCATCTGGAAAAAATCGCCTCTGCAATGTCGGTTCAGTTTCCCTGCCTTCTTTCTTACTCTCAGCTTTTTCCGCTTCTCTTATAAGATCTATGAAAAATAAGTCCCGCGGTGACATTGGAGTTTTTGGAGATTTTATCTCATCAACTGTATCTTCTGTGGGAGATACTGTCACAAGTTGTAGGTAATCCTTCATTGGTTTTTTATTAATGTTACAGGTTTGAATATCCTCGTCGTTTATTACACCTTCTTCTTCATTATTTTTTCCTGATCCAGACTCTATATCTACTGTACCTTCATTTTCAATATCATTTCCCGACATACGTCTATGAATGATAAGAGGCGCAAGATCTTTCCTATTTTTTGTTTCATCCAAATAACCTAGAGATGATCTTGGACCGTATTTCGATTTATTATCATCTTTAACTCTCCTTTTATGCAAATTTAAATCAGTTGATTGATCGTCTTTTGCTACATTCTGTGAGTTAATATTCTCAGGATACATATGCTTTCCATGCATTGAGCGCATTGGTGATCCTGACTCGTCTGATCCGTATGATTTTGATTTTTTATTATAATTATATTTACTTTTTAAACATCTCCAAATAACAATTAAAATTAACATGATAAGAATCCACACACCAAGTGCAGTAATCCAGTATAAAAATGGCCAAATATCTGGCCAATGTTTAACGACCATCGATTTATAAAGACATGACCACAGTAATGGACATAATATAATCCAATAACACAGAAATATACAGCATGTAATTATAGGAAATAATATTAGTTGGAACGGTTTTGATTGCTGATCACATTGTTTTTCTTTATATGTATTTTGTAATAATTTGTCCTCGTTTAACGCCAAAGAATCTTTGTGTTTCATTGCAAGTTTTTCACCCATAATAGTCATCACAATTATTGTCACAAACACTGTAATAACAGCTTAAACTTTTTTGTGTGTAATGCAATATATATAATCGACTTTTGTAGGCAGTTATCACAAAATAATCGGTGCACTATTGTCGAAAAAATACATATGAATGTACATTATTAATCACTCTGAAAGCGCATTGTGCTTTACTTAAACTTATTATACACACTATAAACGAATAAATATTTTAAATAAAGTATATTGCATGATTTTCCAACAACACAGATTCCTTGAGCACGCATATAAATCCACTGAATTGAAATCTGTTTTCGAATCCGTTGAAATGGGTCAGGAAGTGGTATTTTTATCTTACTTCCTACTGAGCGACACGTACTTGATAAGCATGGACAGATTATTCAAGAATTTCTTAATTTACAAACACACTGTTACATTATGTGAATAACGGATGTGTATGAACGATTCAAAAAACTTACAAAAGACTTACCTATCAATCCATCGTCTATTTGCTGTTGTTGAGGTTCACCATTTGGTTGAACAAGTTTGGATAGCAAACGGAACAGAAGAGCCAATACATCAAGATTATCGGCGCTACGAAAGAATACTGGAAGACATGATGGACGAAGTAAACCCCAAATACGTATGATGACTAGCAGTTCTCTCACCGTATTTAGGGCCTTGTGATCCTTCAGGAGTTCGTACTGCATAGTCATTTAATGCAAAATTTTATGATAAAATATCGCATTACATTACATGTATTTTGGTTAATTTGAAAATTATTAATACTGACACCGCCGGACTTCATTTGCATTCGTTGCTCCGGAAGGCGGGCTAAAAGGTTCAAAGCAAGATCTGCAACCCACTGAATCAGCTGCTGTAAGGATTGTAACGTACTTGGCTCGACTGTGAATTCTTTGGGGTCAAGATGTAAAAGTACCTATTAGAAAAGAAATATTTATAAGCATAACAAATTTCTGCTTATAGGCTAAGGCATTTTGAATAATACATACTTTGTCAACATCCGTAATAGCATCTGTAATTACTGTTGCTAAACTCTCCGCTGGTCCTTTGTCATGAGAAATCAAATCCGATGGTCGCAATAAGGATTTAAAGGCTGTTGCCACAGAATGTATCATGAGCAGCGAAGACAGATCTGCAGCTTTATTTTGGCCTGATACTAACATCCTAAGCAGATATGCCATACAAAAAAATTATATAAAATACCATAGAGGTATATGAATATTAATAAAAAATACCTGTACAACGATGTTTTGATGCATAAGAATTGTACATAATGGTACTGCTGTGTTGGTTGTGATTGTCTATTAAATGAGACATCCAATCGCTCACATAGTGGTTCTATCATTGAAGAACGTAAGCACAGTAATATATCTAACCAATCTAAACCGGTTACCAAACAGTACTCCAAAAGTGTGCAGGCATAACTTAATGTCATAGACGGACCTAATACATCAAGAAAATATTTGACATACAGTTTTTAAAGTATAAATTGTAATAGCAAATCTATGCACATACAAAAATTTTAATAAAAAAGCTTACCTCCATCTGGTAATAGCTTATAGAGGTACAAATTGCCATTAGTGTCACATGTCAAAAAGATACAGCCTAACCATGACAGATCTATGTGTGTTATTGACACAGAACTTTTGAAATATTTATTATTAGGTTCGTCTTGACGCCATGCCATGTTCAAAGATGAGAAGGCTACTTCTTTTAAACAATCACGATTGAGACAATGAATAGAAGAATCCGCCAAAGCTACTATGATATAACTTGGTGGAGGTAAGGTTGTGACTATAGACAATTTTGTTGTTGATATGGCTGTGATTGGAGACTGACAACGATATTGTGATTGATGTTGCCACACCTTAAAGATACATAATGGTAAGTGACGTTTAAAAATTAAAGTAATATAAGCATGTATATATATATATATACTTAATACTTACCACAGTTTTAAATGGTTCTAAGGTTTTAGGTTGAAATAATTTATGTACCGGTTGAGACTTTTCTCTTAACTCCCACACTTCTACAAAAGCTCCATTTTCACTATTTGCAGCAATGACTAAAGAATCAGCATCTTCTCTTACTACAAACTTTAAATGGGCCACACTTGAACCTATAAAAGTCAATTACGGATTGTATATTACAACCTCTGTAATATAGCATTAGTATACTTACAAGCATTATCCTTAGGTGCACCATCTTGCAGGAAAAAGCTTGGAAGAGCTTGCGATGTGATTGTGCATTTATCATCATTTTTACGAACTAATACCCTATAACATCTAATGGGTAAACAAATGTTACCACTACTAACAGCTACCAAAAAATGGCCATCTAAAAATTAATATGCAATTTTTGCAATTTATTTCAGTTATGTATGTTGAGGAATATTTAAAATTGAATTCAATATAAATAACAGTACTTTTCCCGTAACATAGATCAACTGCTGTTATTCTGTGCCTTGTACTCCCTAAGCTTTCTGTGGAGAAACAAATAGGATTTTGAAAGTCTTTTGTGATCATGACGGCACCAACCATGCCAGTCGTCGATACCACCAGGACTCCTTCAGCTGCTCTTCCACCAAATTGTGGTACAGAAGGAGCAAATAATAAATGATTAAATTTTTCACTGTAATGGATACTATCTTTCTTCTCAGTTACTAGACCTATCTGAAAAGTTATTAATTTATTTTGGATGTAATATTAGTTACACATTTCATTTACCAGAATTCTAGTATACATACCTTCTTTCCATTATGAAACCAAGCTACGCCTAATATCTGTTCCCCAGAAAAACAAGCAGAGCCAATTAATATCCAGTCATTCAAAACGTGATCCTTAAACATCCATAATTGAACAGTTCCAGATGAATCTGCAATGACTAGTTTATCCCCCGGTAAGTCCCACTCTAATGCTGTGACTATATGTTTGCTGGACAATATCCTGTCAATCGAAAAATAACAAATTTTATGATACACGCCACTTCAAATTTCATAAACACAGAAAAACAGGATCTTTCGTAAACTATTGCGTACTTGTGACTGTGCCAGGCCATATTCAAGTCACTAACATAAACATGAGAACTCCATGTCTTTCCACTATTGTCTTCCAATTCCGTGGTGGTAGTGAATGCAGCTATGTTTCGACTGGATAATGAGCACAAGGACTGCCCATCGTATAAGCTGTAAAGGGTTGAAAGTTACGAATAGCACATCTAGATAAAACATTTTAATGCATTCTTGTACAATATTACTGCATCTTGCGGAGATCGATGCTTTCCAGTACGTGCATCGAGAAACAGTTGTGTACCTGTACTTTCATAAAGAAAAAAGTAATTAAGCGACAGATATCAGACATACCTTTCCTGATTCGCGAAGTGCTTCGAAGAAGCCTTTCTGTTGACAGTATACAACAAGTCCATCTTTCCTTAGGTTACGTTACAATGAATCAAATTCGATATTATGCATCTCGGTGAACGTATCCCAAAAATTCCTGCCCTATGCTCCCGTACATCCTGATGCGAAACCCCGGAGCGTGCCGAGATTGAGACGTGGGATATTTGATAATAAAAATATATCGGAGTGAAACGACACGCTCCAGCTCACATCACATTCATCGCGCCACTGCGTCATGTGATGCAACGTGATGTACACTGGCCTGAACTATGTGTTCATTCGAATTTGGGTCAGAGTGTAACAATTATGATACTTTTTGCATTCTTCCACGTTTTTCGCGATATAAGAAGGCTTTGAGGGATCAGGCAGTACCGTAAATCCGCCAGGGAAAGACTTGCGGTATTTATGCGACCCCTTGTACAGTGGCGGAATGCTTGATTGGGTTTAACCTAACTCCGTTTGTTATTCGTGTATCCTCGTATTTTTTGTGCCAATGAAGATATATACGTCTATCGTTTACAGTGTTTTTCTTTGGGGAGGACGTTGTATGATCGTGAAATGATATTCATGTAGTAAACAGTCTTAATCGCGTTCACTACGATACATCCTCGGACTAAAAGTTGTCTGTGTTCTCTCAAGTTACAAATACGTGTAGCAAAGAAATGTTTATTGGTATTTCTAGCGGACTTCGAGTCGAATTTATTTTTATGATCCGGAAGTTCTTCGATAATATGCATAATTATCCTATCAGGTAGAAAATGGAAGGCGATAAGGCAAAGTATAATGATCCTAAGGCGAAGGGTGATGACAAAAAGGATTTTGCGGAAACTTTGGGATTAACTACCTCGGCAGCTTTGGAAACGTTACAGCGAGACATAAGGCGTGTTTTGCAGGAGTACGAGGATGATTACAGGAGAAACAAGTAATTTCCTTATGACAGCTCTTTCATGCTTGCAATAACTCGCTTAAATGTTTCAGACACTTAATCGTCGTATTAAAAATAATATTATCGTGTCCAGGAAATATAGAGCTTGGCTAAAGGATGCTTTACATCATCGTAGTCAATACACAACACTTTGTTGGACATCAGCAATCGCACTTTTAATCAATGCTGTCACCCTTGTTATCGCATTCTTTACTGTTAATGAAACATGGTAGGTAATATTCGAAATTAATGTATATTAAGAAAGTATGATATATTTGAATAAATTTCAGACAGAACTGTAATTAGCATATTGTGCATTCTATATGTAATTCTGTTCTATAAAATTATTAATCATAACTAAATAATAATGAAAACACCTATAGGTATTCTTCACTGCCGTATGAAGGACTGATTGTTTGCTGCTTAGTAGTCTTCAATTTTGTTTTAGTAGTGTCAGATAATAAATTAAGGCATGGAGAAATTCCTCAAAGAGTACATAATCTTCTCAAACAATTAGAAGGTATGTATAAGAGATATTTAAAAGCTAATAGGAATTATTAAAAAATAATATACAGTGCATATTGATTTTCAATATAGTCGCAAAATCAACTTCTTGGTGGGATCTTGAAAATTACCCACATTTATGCAGTCCATTGTCTCCGTGTTTAACATTACAATGGACGTACCGAGATGGTCGTGTTGTTAATTTGCCTTGGGCATTATTAGTTGCTGGAGACATTATTGTAATAAAACCTGGCCAACAAGCACCTGGTTATTGCATTCCTTATAATGTAAGTCTTAAAATTTGTTAAATATGTTGATTAGCTAATATATAATGTATACAGATGTAACATAATCTCAGGATCATGAAGCACCAGTTTTACATGCAAGAGAAATATATAATCCTCCAGTTCATAGTGCAAATGAAATCTTTTCAACGCCACAAGCACGAAAACCTCTGGAAAATAAAATTTATAAACTTCAAGAGACTCCATACTTAATGAATCTCAGGATGGCCCTTGATCAAGCTTTGGATAGACCAGTCACATATCATAATCGAAAGCGACACCTTTTGATGATCTGTTGCATTGAACAATTAGCTTATCCGATTCTCCTGATCATCGTACTGGTTATGAATTTACTTCGTTGCTTATATCTGTCAGAATACTTTAGCATTGGCTTTTGGAGCGAAATGTTTTTACTTCAACCAATAGCCGTCAGTCTTCCTTTGTTGCCACTAGTTTTTCCAGCTTGTTGGATTTTTTTGAACTGTTTTGGAATGGCCCGTTTTAAGGCACTTTTTAAACTATATCAATCTTCAAAAAAGTTACAGGTTAATATGATGTATTATATTGTTTTTTTTCTAAAGAATATTTCTACCTATGAGATAACACATTTTTAAGCTGTAAACTTAGTTTGTAGATCCCTTTGAGGATGCAGATATCTCTGTTCCTTCCCATCCAGATGTTGTATATAATTGGCTAGAATTAAAGGAGTACTTTTTTGACATTCTTTGTGGCAAAGAACATATGATGTCAAGGTCAGCAAGCATCCTACACGTCCTAGGATCAGTAACGGTACGCACAATATTTTATGTCCATCTGGTATGTATTAATTAAAGAAGCTAACAAAAACTATTATAGGCATTATGTTGTGTCGATAAAAAGGGAATACTTTCTTGGCCTAATCCCACAGCAGAAAAAGTATTTTTTTTACGTAACTCGAGCACCCTGTCCCCATCTTCAAGGTAACTATTGGCTTTGAATCATATATGGTACAATTAAAAATATATATTACAGAATATTTATAATTTGACAGCACTGGTAGTTTAGATGGAACCTCTGAACCGACATGTCCTGCCGAAGCACCTAAACAAGATTCAAACAGGACATCTTATATTCAACATGGTACAATTATAATATGCAGTGCAATGCGTGTGAGATTTTACTTATCATTGATTACTATTTACATGGTTTCAGATATGTCACATTCCACAGCTGAAGTATTGGATCTCACTCATGACCATGCATTGCCATTTCGCTTACAATTCGACGATCACTCTTGGAGGCAGCACTTGAATTCACTGAAACCATTGGGATTAGCAATTCTGCTGAATACATGTAACATGGATACTCAAGAACACTACATGCAGTTTTGTTGCCATGTCACTTGTGAGGCTCTTTACAACGAAAATCTTGTACCGGTTACAAATAGACGGTAAGGGTGTTTATCTTTGTTCGAGTATGCTTTGATCGTTTGTTTTTATTGCACAATAGTTTTGTATTTCACTCACTGCTTGTGCTTATGATTATGTCCAATTGCAATCTAACTTCCTAAATCAGTCAGAACGGAAGGTAACTGTTCCAATTAACAGTAACGATCGTAAAAATTTGTCAGCTGCCAGGGTCACAATGTAGAAGATAAAAGTGGGTATGAAGCAAAAGATACAATGCAAAGTTCAAGACAGGTGTATTTAGTCGACGAGTCAGGGAGCCTTGGACACATGTGGTCAGTCGAACCATAGTTATTTATGTATTCTTCATATTTGTAATCTGTTTGAATTGGTGAATGGACCTGCGATCGTAGATCTAAGACTTACATACAATTATTGTTCATGGGGCAAAACCATTGAATTCCTAATCTATACTTTGCACCATTTATGCATACGTTATTTCATTAATACATGTTATTCGTACAGGTGTCTGTGTGAGCTGGCAAAACAGATTGGCTTCAGAGATCAGGCGCAGGATATATTTCAACTTGAACAACAGTTATCTACGTTCAGACACGTTGTAAGTATCACATAGCAATTTAACATCCATCAAATAACTTATACAGGATACGTTATTAAAATTTATTACTGTCACAGCAACCAGAGATGGTGAGGCGAGACATCAAATTTGCACGGTCCCTGAGTATAGCAACAAAATTGAAATTTCCATTTCCACACATGGTCGCTGTTGTAGTCAGAGAGCGTAGTGGTGGTGGCTTGCAATTATTAACACAAGGTACAGCGGATATAATTCTGGATTCTTGTATTGAATTCTGGGATGGGCATGACCTCTGTCCCCTTTCTGCGTCGGATAGGTACAATCACATTGCGTGTTTTTTAAAAGGATATTTGCATGTTCCTTTTTAAACTATATTATTATATGTACATTCTAATATGCCAATTATATTTTATATTCATATGCATACGCGCATACATATTTATCTGTGTTTCAGAAAAAAGGTTCAAGATTTTTATCAAAGGACGAGCTTAACATCATATTGCACAGCATTTGCTTATAGACCCTTGACACGTGGTGTGAACCATAAAATGTCTCAGATATATTTAGAGCTTCCTGCCGACAGCAAACATTTGTATACACCGCACAGAAGTCCAACCCCCTTGCCATGGGATTTTAGAAATGTTTTAGATCCTCGAATAAGAGGAATACTTGGCCAATTTCATTCAACGGGTGAATATTACTTACCATACTGATGAAATTCCTGTTACCTTTATTTTATGGTTAAATTGTATTGTTATAGACTCTTTATTATGCAATGAAAACAAGGACGATGACATAAATGACATTGAAAGTTGTTTTGAGCTTCAGTGCAATCAAGTGTTTATAGGAATGGTTACAATGCAATACCAAGCGCAGACTGATATGGTAAGAATCAAGAGTGCATTATGCGTAGGCATGGTACATCTTAAATATTACAATGATTGATTATAGGTGCAACTGATTGAACAGCTGGATAGAGCTTGTATAAGATTTGTTCACTTCAGCAAAGAAAACGAATTGCGGTCGCGCGTATTTTCAGAGAAAATGGGGCTCGAGAGTGGATGGAATTGTCATATATCATTACTCAGTGAAAGAGCTAGGTACCGTGGCTGCATTCCTACATCTACTTAGTGTTTTTAATCTCTTACAAATTTTTTTTTGCTTTGCTTCTCTTGCTTTTGGATTAATCTGTAAAGTTTGGGGCATGTCCTTATGTTGGACATCATAATTATGTGTCGATACAGTCCGCAGTTCATTAGCAATATGTATATTCGTTGCAACAATTTTACTATTGATGATATTTTGGTGTCTATTTTTTTTCTTTGTCTATTGTGCTGGATAATTGTCATTCCTTTTTTTTTCTTTTTTTTTTGTGTCTTTTGTCTAATCTGTTGTAAGTCTGTAATAAATGCTGATGACAAGCAAATCGCCTCGGTTAGCTACTTGTTATAACATTGAATGTGAATGTAAAATATGCATGTACATTACAGGAGACAGCAATGGTTGGAGAGATTTCCACACATGACCCCATCGTATATGTTTGTCTATACCTTTTACTTTCATTACAGTTACTAACTTGCATGCTTATTCGTCTGTGACGTGCCTAATTAATATCTTTATTACGATGTACATACTATAAAATGTTACCATTTCATCATCACCAACAATTCTCAGGAACGTTTCAACATTGACCAACATCCATATTGATTTCTTGACTTTTTTTTTCTAAGTTAATGCTTTCAGTATTAAATCTTAAGGTCTATTATCTGTGGTTACTAGTTATCGATGAGTTCTGTTTCCTGATTTATCAAATAATTTAGAATATACAACGTCTAATGCCTACCCATACCCAATACCCATATATGTTAATAAACCGTATTATCTCATGACATTACATAAAATACACGAATAAATGTATGTAACTAACACGCCAATATTAGGTCCGAGAGTCCAGTGGGTTGGTGGGTGAGCCAGGCAGCAGCCATGTCCTCACCCACTCCCTCGGCCCAATCTCATCAGCATAATTACTCCTGCATGGATGAGGCCAGCCACTTGCTTAATCGTGTCTCTCCTCGGTATGTTACATATTACCCTTTTATCATGCGTACACTAAACATTCATTGTTAATTAATTTACAATTGTCCTCAGCGCATATTTTTGGTATGGTATTTCATTACGGAATACAAATATGCGCTTCATTTTACAAAAATGTAATTAAACGGAGAAGCGCTAATACACAGAATTCAAAGCATGTGCCCATACATTTCTGCTGCATATTTATGCTGCATTGATGTGTTGTGTTAAGAATATATATTGCATGAATGCTGTAGAGGAAGAACGTCTTTTGTCTGATATAAATTGTTTTCCATTATAGCACCAATCTGGACAACAGCCGTGCCATGAGTATGTCTGCGCCAAGCGCAATAAACACAGACTTCTCTACCGTAAAATTTGACGATGAACCTACAGAATGGAATAATACCGGACCGTCTCAAGTGAAAAGTGCTATGAGTCATAGGTATGATTTTGGAGTCTTTAATGAAATAAAAAATTTATATGTTAGTCGTTAAATGCAAGATCCCTAGTCTTGGATTAATTATTTTTCCTTAAGTTCTTCATTCCTTGGTGTTAATATTATCAATAAAAATAAATTGTATTCAGTGATCGTAACACATTCAATATTGTATAAACTTTTAACAGGGAACAAGACACGGTAAGAAGCGAGGATAGTGTGCTCGTACAAAGCGTAGATTTAGGGTCGGGACAAGAAGCTTGGAGATCATTGAGCTGCCTTACGGATAGCACGGAACAAAGTGCTCCTGTAAATTTTGATCTCTCAAACAGGGTATGTAGACGCTGTTAAGGAACTGTTTTTATTTTTTATAGAATTTTACAAATGCTCATTTTATTAGGCTAAGCTTCCCAGAGGGATAGATAAAATTAGACCTCATATAGAACTTATAGACAATGTACCCCTTCTTGTCTCCTTATTTACGGACTGTAACACCACTGTAACAAGGGAAATGTTACACATTATGCAAGACTACGGGGAAGTCGTTTGCGTACTTGGATCTTCTGCCAATGCAGAAAACATGCCGATTTTTATGCAGGCTGATGCGGGGTGAGACATTTATGGTACTTTACTAATGCACAACATTATATTTTAGCATCTATGATGACCACAAAGTTAGCTACTTCTATTCGATAAATATCTAGGAATTTTGTACCTGGTATTTTGAATAGTATCGCGTTTCATATTAGCGGTCGTTGATTTTATGTATTTTGGTGCAGGTGTCAAGTGTTGGTATGATAGCTGAGTTACAGTCTGGTAATCCGTTTTTAATTTTGATTTCCAGTACTTCCGTGGAAGCGGTTTCCTTGTTTTCTCCGGTTTGTCCAAATCTTTGCAAGATTCCTTTTTTGTTGTTTCACAACTGATTGATGTGTTATCCTACATTTTTCATGGTGATGTTTAAAACGTTTTTACATTATTTTGTGGAATATAAAAATTTGCGAAATTGATTACCATATCACGAGAACCTTTGCTAATCAAGCATCGCTTTGGATAAATAGGTTTAACTGGTTTTTCATTTGGCTTATAATAAGAAATTTTGTATATAGTATTATAGTTTATCTTTTCCACATTTCTTTTCGGGCTTCTTTCATGCTTTCCATGATTCATAAAGGGTATGAATTTCAAGCGGTTAGTTATATAAGAGTTCCTATATGTTGTCTTTGTTTCCATTTTGACTTTTGGTGTCCTGTAAAAACTTAAATGCTTCGCAGAACATTTTCGTTGTGGTTGTACACATGTAACACGTTTATCATTACAATGAGGATCTATTCCCTTTTTATGGTCAGCAGGTTTTTTAATCAGGCAATCTCCCATCATCAAATTTAGTTAATTCAGTGATGATAACGTTGAAATATTCATTAGAAATAATTGCGTATTATACGTCAAATCCAGAAAAAACAAATGTACTATGCTGAATATAGTTTAAGATGTTCCTCTTTTTTTTCTTTTGTTGTGAAAACAGTAGATATACACTACTAGCTTACATAAATTCATTTTTATAGAGTTGCAGTAGAGCCACTATACCCACAGGTGTGTCAAAGAGTTCCTGTCCTGATCACGACAAGAGAAGATCAGGGTCCGTCTCCAGTTGATTTAAGTAGAGCATTAAACTCCGTCGCTTGTTCATTAAGTGTCAAACGTGAGGATCCTGTCGCTATTTTTCATTTAATTATGGAGGTACGTAAACTGCTTGTACTGTATTAAAACTAAACATATAATTACGGTGAAATTAATATTGTATACATAGGCTCGCCACTACATGACGTGCCTATGGAATTGCGTACAATTCTGGCTCTGTTGCACAGTTACGCTTTCGCTGACCCAGGCACTGTCTGGATTTTTATTCCTTCCACCTTTATTTTCCGTTGATCAAGTCATATGGTTGTGTTGCTTGATCATCCCAATGCTATCGATATCCATGGTAGCCACACCTATGGATACCACTATAATGCAGCGTGCCACTGGCAAAAATCAATGTATTATAAACGGACAGGTACAAAATGGGATATACTTTAGATCCTCTGTTATCAGAATGGATTGTATCTATAAGACTCATCGTTGTAGGTTGCATTATTTGTATTGTGGTGTTATGGAACCAAGTTCTTACCTACCATTGCAACGGTAGTTTTATCGCAATGTATTTCGTTCCTGACTCTGTGCCCTATTTACGCGTCGGCAGGCTCTGAGTGCTTTTACGTATATCCGGATATAAGCGGAGAAGTTACGTGGGGTGGTTGGGGTGCCAAACCGGATGTAATATTAGTGGTACAGCATTTTGCTCTGGCACTGTTAGTTTTACACTTTGGTAATTCTCGTTTAATGTTTTATAGATAATATAATACTCGTTTTCATACACCTGGGGTAACATCTTCTCATTTTCAGTCATAATATCCTTGAGCTTTGTACATAGAGAGTATTCCATTTGGAAGAAACTGCCTGCTAGTAATCACGTATGGTTTCTAAGTGCATTTATAGTGTTAGTATGTTTCTTCCTTACTGCTATCCATGATTGTAATATTTAGATAATGATATACATATATTGTAACTTCAATCAGGTTGTGCGCACAAGCAGCGTTTTCAGGAACCGTGTTCTGTAAATTCTGGAAGGAAGAGGGAAAGAGGATAGAGAGTTTTCCCATACACGTACCATTATTTTTCTTACTCTCACTTCCAATAATCTTCACTATTAACGAACTGATTAAATGGCAGGAAATTAAGTGAGTATTATATTTTAAATTGTTTAATTTGATGTATTTACTATGATTACTAAATTTTTGCAATGTACATTTCTTAGGGCGAATGTTAGATACCAAAAGAGGGCACGTTTGGAATTTGGTACAAAGCTTGGAATGAATTCACCATTTTAATATTTCGTCAAACCCAATTACTTTTTGACGTAAAGCTGTTACGATTTAATGCCACATATTGCCAAGAAGTTATAATTTCTATTATAACAATTGCAAGTTCCACGAACCGTCTCTATCACAATACTCATATTCTTGCATAATATGTAATCTGATATTCTACATTTGACACAGTATCCACCAAAAAGGTTACACATGGATATGTTTACTGTTCATTATTTATTTCACAAACCCATTTACATACTTGTCTGAAGTCTGATTGAATTGACGTTTTCTTACATCTAACAGATCTGTATCATAAAGGAAGTTATTCTGTTTGTACATTTGTGGCCTGAACTTTAATAACATGTAGGTAACACTTTATAAAATTAAAAACAGTTATGCAATCCCACGTAACTACTTTATACAAAAGAGCTTTTAATTAATTGATTGACTATCAAGGTATTCGTATTTTTATATGATATACAGTGATGTTATACTTTGTACTTTATAAATAAATGACCTGCAAGGTCAACAAGTAAGACCTACTTACAATCACATAGCAAAGCATTAGTTTACACATACAAAACATATTTTTATCAGAACTATCTTATGCAAGTATTCTACAACGAATAAAGTTTATGTTATCAGACACACTGGATCTATATTGGAGTAACTACAGCTTTGTTTAAAATTTATACGTTTGGAAATTTTATTGGCAAAATCAAATATGAGTGCAATTTACCTAAATATAGATTTATATTTGTCATCAACAAAAGGTTGTAAATAGTAACTTAAATAGCTGTAACAGAATCTTAGGTATACAAACATTGTGCAAACAATATCGCTTAGTAAAGTATTATTTTTAAGCTTTATTATATATCAAAATATGTATTACGCCCTTTGGAGTTTGTGTGTTCCTATTCAAAGTAATTTATTTTTAGCAACACTTTGACATGCAAGTATTGATATAGCATAGTTATTAATCTTTTGTCTAAGGATAAAAAAGGCTCAACCGTTTGGTCTGAACGAATTTTATGGTTGTGAAATAGTTTGATCAAATACTTATGTTTCATATTTGTACATATATAATAGAAATTTATATTTCTGTTTAATCATGTAGCTTTTTTTTTTTGTAAACCACCGTGACGCCCGCGAAGTGACTATTAAAGCTCTACATAAATTCTCTCTCAAATATTGTCGTTCATGTTGGGAATACATTCATTGTATTTTTCAAAATATAACATTGCTTATGAAACTAACAAGTTTGATTTATTTTCTTGTGAACTGCGGCCATCAACATTACAATAAGCGTGACAAAACATATCACTGTGGAATGAGCAGCTTCGTATAATAGCTTAGGTGAAAATACTGTCCATATAAATAGATGCTGGCGATGAATGCACATAATAATCATATAAAAGGTTACTGGTAATAGCCGATATATAATATACATTCGGCTGACATACATGACAGCTTGATAATTTCTGAAACTCAATGTAATGATTTCATTGAATGTAAAAAGAATAATTGAGCACACTAATGCACAAGATTACTCACTGTTGAGGGCGCACCACTGTAGCTTGATACAGAAGTGTAAGGTAAGCCAATACAGGAGCAGTGAAAGTATTGAGCATTATGAATATTCCGCTAATAATTGGCACATACGACTGTAGACCAATGTATCCTGCCGCTACATCGATATTCGCTAAATTATTGGAATTACCCTGAAAAACGAAATATTTGTAATTACTTTGCATTACACGTATCATGCGATCAGAACTCCATACCTGATAGAAATAAAATACGTTTCCACTCCAGGAATAAACGAAGGGAATGATTTCCATCATATCATTATTAATTAATATTTTACAAATTACGGAATTATATATTAACTGAAGTGGCAGCAGTATGACATTGTACGGCCGTTGTAGCAAAGTGGTTATTATGATCCACATTTGCAAAATAAAGTATAGAATATTTTTGAGGAAGGCTTTTTTATCGAATGTTCTTGTTAAGGTAATTTTACTAAGAGGAATTATAAGAAACGTCAGAAGTAAACACCAAAACATTTGTACTTCAAATATCCCTCTGAAACAAACAACTCTGTGATAAGTTGTAAAGGTACTCTATTATTAAGACTTACCTTGAAGGTGGATATAATGGTATTTTTGCAACAGTATTATTACTCATGTGGTACAGGTAAATACATGTAGCTATCGCCATATAAAGACCTAAAAATTGCAATGTATACTTTGAATCTTCGTGCATAATGCCTATCCACACTAAAAGAGCAAGACCTGCAAAAATAATGTTAATTAATATACTTTAAATCTATCAAATATTAAGAAACAAAATATAATATGGCCAGTATCTTCACCTGTGATAAGAAGAAGTGTCATCCAGACAATGTTCTCTTGCTCTATTAGCCAATCAGCAATGTCAGGAAGGTTTGCGTACTTATCACCAGTACTGTTCAATTTCCGTAATATTCTATGTCCTATTAGCAGTAATAATAGTGCAATACACAATTGTCCATCTTTGCACCTATAATAACCATTGTGGATTTAATTAGCTGTAACTATATCACAGGATTATGCACATTACAGCATTATGAAATTACAGTTACCTTTTACTTCTTGCAAACATTTGAAAGGAACTATAAAGTAATACAGTTAGAAGTGTGACCCAATAAAAATACCAAGTCTGATGTTCTTCTTCTATGAAGCTACTGCTACTGAGACTTATTGCGTGCATCACAGTAGCAAGTAAAAATATCCAGTTTTTCTTATCTTTCTGTAATATAGAAAAATTATAATAGTATGGCAAAAGTATGGTAATGGATAACTAGCCTTCTTACCTTGAATGACAGGATGCCTGTATATTTAACTGTTGCAAGTAAATAACAATTTATAAATAAAATAAATACAATTGCAGATATTAACCAAATATTGCTAATATCTTTGGAGTGGAATATCGATCCATCTTCTGAGCCCCAGATAGTATTTACTAAAAGCCATAATGCTATATGCAATATAATGAGTAACACAGTTCTTTCGAATTTAATACTGTGAAAATTCTGTTGTCCTATTATTATGAGAATCTATAAAATCAAGAAAACAAAATATAAATTTGTTTCCCCGCATTGTAGCCTTAAAAGTATAAATAACATACAGTTTTTGCCATACGTGAAATAAAAATAATACTGCTGTTGCCATTGCATATGTATCATATTTTATCATACTCTGCATGAGTAAATTTCGCATTCCTTGAAGCGCAGTATAGTAAGATTGTACTATTTTTTTTGTTGCTGAACTGGGATGATCTTTTAGCCAGGCAACATGAAGTTTTATCGCTTTTAAATACTCAAGATAAGCATCTACAATTTTAATGTTAATGCATCATTGAATCGAGCTACGTATATTTCATAAATTCAATATACTTACCGTGAGATTCATAATCAGCCAGTTTCTCAAAATGTTTAAGCACTTGCTTTGCATTATAGTAGAGCAGAAACAATTCTTGAGCTGGTGGTAACGAATAAAACTTATTTAAGAATAGACTTCCTAAATTAGAGAACGGTATTGGTACACCTAGAATCGCGGATAATGTAGACGCAATATCCAATTGTGATATCTCTGTGGAGTCATTATTTTTGTTAACACAACTTCTACCCATAACTATAAAGGGCACAGTTGTTTCTTCAATTGTTGAGCCACCGTGACCACCAGAATTTTTCATACCATGGTCCCCAGATATGATGAATAATGTAGGTATTTTTGCCTCGTTCTAGAGTATTAAAAAAAAACTGTTAAAGTATATACAAGCAAAAAAAAATTACATCCGTTTGAGTATGACATACCCACTTCTCTACTTCCATGTAAATTCGAGCAATTATTTGGTCCATTTCACTAAGTTTACTCTTAATTCGCGAGTTGAAAGGACCATGTACATGGCCAATATGATCGAGTCCTAAATAATGAAGAATCATTATCGTCCAATCAAATTTGTTTAACTCTTCATCTATATGCCTGGTTACATTGTTATCCACCTAAGATTCAAGTATTTTTTTGAAGCATTTGATTGGAAGAATTTTATGAGTTTTCTAAGCTGCAGTAATACTACCTCTGTAAAATCTGTGACGATGAAGGATGTAGTACCCTCAGATCTGTAGAATGTGTTAGGAAACAATCTCAGCCAAGTATCGTCTCCGTAAAATATTATATTATTTTCTCTTTTCACTTGATGCAATATATTATCACTGGAGAGAGGTTTGCTTCCAAAATTCAAGACTAATTCGATGAAATTAGGAACCGAACCTGTCGTAATTGCCTATTACAGTTTTAAACGTGCTAAGAATCTTGGTAATGTGAACCTATACTGTTATTTCCTATCTTTTGTGTACATCATTGAACTATGATGTACCTTTATCCTCGGCATCGTTACGGTCGGGGATTGAACCGTAGCACGAAACAGGCATCCGGAAGAGTTTGCTATTAGACTATTCGTTACTGGCATAGCGAGTTTTCCTATCGGACCAGCTACAAAGTCCCATCTCAGAGCATCGATTATCATAATCACCAGCCTAGTCACCATCGGTTTGTACAAACGATCCTTGTCCACTCTACAGTATCAAGAATTTAAAAAAATGAATAGGACATTTACATGTGAACATGATCGATGTGCAGATTGACATCTACCTTACGCCTTCTACAAAATTTGGTATATCCTCCTCGCTTGCCAGTGTACCATCATATTGTGGTATTGGGAAGAACGCATGTAAAAACAATGCTATGCAACATGGTCCAATGAAAATCGTATAAAGAAAAACAGTTGGGTTTATGTGAACTTTTTTTTCTGCAATCAAGGAAGAAAGGAGGAGTGAATAAATTAACGATAAACACAAAAGGGAGAAGATTCAGTGGCGGGCTACCTGTTATATCGCTTATTCTCAACATTGTAGCTCGCATAATTTCAGGTTATCCGCGTAATAACTTATCTTCTATCGAACATATATGTGTCAGTATCTATATCACATAAGGTTAAGAACATTACGATGTCGATCTATTTCTCCTGGTTCAAAATTGGTTTTCCCGCGGAAAAAAAAATTCGAATTTGTGCCCTCGAAATACTAGTACCAACAATACTGGCTCTTGTGTGCATACTCCATAACATCACTCTATCGTGATCGTCAAATTACTGATCGACGAAGCAGCATTTCCAACCAAAAATCTGGCATTCTGGGACAAAATGATAAAAAATTGACCAAAAATCGACCAAACATGATCGATAAGCAGCTGTCATATCAAGTATCGCGTAGTACCGTCAAAAATCTACGAGCGCGAAGGGGGGAAAGCCCGATCGTCGAAGTCTGACTAAAGGTATAACCGTGCTGCCAACCGTCCATCGATTCGATGGAATTGGATTCGAATGTAATTTTCATCGACAATTCGCGGACGGGCTTTATGGGTTTCTTGGTCAAAGTGCGATAAGAAATTGCGTTGGATGCTCGAGAAATTCGCTATTTAGCCTGGGCACCTTTTCAGGGAGCTAATTATGGTGCGAGCATTTCGCTGATAATAGCCGACCACAATCCGATCAATAAGTGGACTCGGACTTTATTTTGTCAGACACGATTTTGCACGGTAAGGGGCCGTTTATAAGAACGCATTATGTATCGGTAATCTGGACCATTGGACAAGAATCTTTTCGGTTTTTCATCTTCCCGCTGAATTATTCTGTAATTGCTTGGGGTTAGTAAAATTCAGGTACTGGACATATGTTTTCTTGGAGCATAAACACCTTTGCAGTTCACTCCACTCCTTCACGGACATTGAGATTCAAGAAAATCGACTTTTTTCCGTTAACGCGCGATTTAATTGCTGGAAAATTATGTTATTATCGTGGAGGATAGAATGTTAGGTTTTGATAGATTAAATATTTATTCTGTACCTCGATTAAGGATATAAAATTGTTTGATTAATCTACGGGGTGTCAGCTGTAAAAATGACATCATTGGAGGAAACGTGGAAGGAAGCGACTGAGGCACTGGATAGTGATGTCTGCGACGCTTGGTTTGCACGGCTAGAGGAGGCTTATTCGGAAGAGAAGCGCACGTATCATAACCTGGACTCCCTACGAGAGAAGTTGAGTCATTACTATGAGGTGAAGAATCATCTGAAGAATCCGCAAGCTGTACTCCTTGCTCTATTCTTCCAAAAGTAAGTCCCGAGTTAGAAATATTCATAAAAATGCTGGCAACGCGTATATCGTTTGCTTCGCAGCTTTGAATATGATCCAAAAGCTTTAGACGGAGAGGACAAGAACTTGGAGCACTTCAATGCGTTCGCGGACGAAGCTGGTATTCCTAAGGTAAATAGCATCTCCAATGTCATGTATGATTTTATGTAAATTGCGCAGTAATGCTTTACGATCGTTAATCCTCTGCTAAGGATGCGGAGTTGCGAGAGGAGGCCTGTGCGCTGCTTAAAGTAGCCACTACACATAGCACGGAGGCGCATAAGGTTGGCGGCGCCTTTGGCGGCGAGGATGCTCATTACTTCTTAGACTTGGACATGGCTGTGTTAGGATCTCCGCCGGAAAAATACGCAGAGTACAGGGAACGAATACGCGGTGAATATTCTTTCCTGAGTGAGCCGATGTACACCGCATTACGACTGAAGGTAGAACTTGCCTCATATCTACGTAACTTCTTGTTTGCAATTCTTTATTCATTGTTCATGACAACACGTGTTCTTGTATCCTTTCTATGAAAATCAGGTGCTGCAGAATTTTGTGCAAATACCGAACATCTTCGCGACGAAGGAATTTCGGGATAAGTTTGAAGAGCAGGCGCGGCAAAATATCCAAACCGAAGTAGAATTGTTATCTTAGGATAATGTTATGTCGACTTTGTGTACAAGCGGGTGGCACTTTCGGAAATGTGTTGTTATCGGAGGTGTTTTTCCGCGATAGACGAGAAGCGTAACGTGAAACGACTATGCAAATGCTAATTGATCTCAGTATAGGATTAAGTAGCACAATCGCATATTTTGAATATGTTTATAGGGATTTGAAGTCATTTATTGAAATGAGATATATAAAATGTCTAGTCACGTAATGGGAGGCCCGTATTTAATATTAAATGTTCGTTACTACTGGGCTTTTGTGTGATTATCGGTGAGTAACGATTTTTATTTATTACAATTATCCTTGAACCGTCTGATGCTAGTCACTATCTTGTTTTCCTGGAAAAAAAAAAAAACAAAAAAGAGGAATTGTTATTTTATGTATAGGGGAATTAATTCGTGTAAAGGTCTTTTTAAACAATTGAGTGTTAAGCAGTGTCCTTTCACGAGAGTCAATGTATGACATAGCTCTGAGATATACGATGGAATTTAACAGATTTCTGTATATGAAACTGTAACTAGAAATATGCGCGAGACAAGGTTTAATCGAGCTAGGATCTAAATTATGCTTAAGCTTATGATGGTACAATTGTCACACGGTGAAAGTAAGTTTAGACTAAGTTCTGTTTCTCTCAAGGACATTCCTACTTTCCGTTTTGCGCCGAGAAACAATTCTAACGTTGTTTGTGTACAGAAGTAAAACTGTACACATCCATTTGTTAGGCGATGAACTGACCATTTTGCGTGTACATCATTCCTCGAGGAAGATCTCTGGAGAAAAGAATAAGAAAAACAAACCGATACTTGAATGTTGTTCCTAATGATTTTGCACAAATTAGCTCCTTTACTTAAATTGCCCGAACGTATGTTGATCAGTATGTATCATCGTTGGTGTATCTTAGTCGTCCAATTCTTTTTAGAAAAAAAAAGGAAAGGAAAACAAAAAAAAGATAACGATTCTTAAATAACTATGTTGTTGCCTCTGTCATTCCTAATGGAAATGAATGTTGAAAACTAGTCTGCTATAATATAAACTCTGTGAGAAGTGTACAATAAAATAAATGTAATTATTGCATATATCCCGCACATATTTACTTATCCTCGAATTTTTCACGTTCAGATAATATTCTCTGCGAAATTTCTTGGTTTCGGCACGTCGAATTTATCTGCAAGAATTATCTTGAAGCGATAAAACAGAGGCTTGCAGCAAGATCGATAAAATCTCGAATCAGGAAGTTTCGAAAGAAGAGTGAAATTTCACAATAAAATTAATCCTTCACGTATCTCGCGTTAAAACAGTAATAATCCCGATAATCTTGTTTACCGAGTGGACATCGTTTTCCCTATTATTCGCCAATATCATCGACGCGCTAAATTTGTTAGGTATCCATGGAAATACAGTGTGGAATAATCTATTGAGAGCTCATCCGTCTTGTACGACAGCGAGCACTGGGACTAATAAATATAATTATCAAATTTGTCTCGTGTCATTGCGCTACTTCCTTCCGCCTTGTCCGTTAAAGAAGCTATGCAATCTCCGAATGAGGTCGAGAAGGCAAACGACAGCGACAGTGAGGTATGAAGGTTCATCACACTGACACCGTAGATTCTTGAACACAGGGACGTGCAAATGTATATTATGACACGCGTATATATAAATCACATTAAAACGCGATTCGCAAAGCCGTTTCAGCCTCGATGCACCAAATGTCTCTGCCCATTTTTTAATGTAAGAATAGCGTAAATCCATGTGACGTCCATTAAGATGAAAGAAGGTGGACAAAAATTTCAATGAAGTGCTAAAGACACGGAGCACTAAACGTCGCAGGAATAAAAAAAAAACCAAGCGCACTTTGAAATTAGGACAACGCAGAGCTTGGCGCTACAAATAATGATCGAATCGATATTTTCCAGGCGCCGACATATCAGAACAGCTATTGCCTAGAATCGAATAACTCGTTTAAGATCGATCCTGTAGACAGGATAATAAAGATGGTGATGATCAACAATCTCGAGGATATAGCCTACGATTCGACGCAGTGCCCGAAGATCTGTAACTCCGTCGCGGCAGACATTCGTAAGCGAGTAAAAAAATTACGCTTCGATAGGTTTGTCTTCCACCTTTTTTCGCCATCCCAAAATTCATGTCCATCGCATCGAGTCCTAGACCACCCTCGATCTCACCAGCACATCGTGGAAAAGGGAGCGAGGGAGCCTCCTAGTCATCCTTCATCTTCGATCGTAGGTACAAACTCGTCGTCAGCGTGACAATCATCGAGAAGACGAGCCAGTCTCTGGAAACAGCGATGGGATTTCTGTGGGACGCCGAGAAGGATAATTACTCGACCTTCGCCTGCGAGTTTCGTACTTTTCACGCTTACTGCTTCATATTCGGCCTCTATTACGAGTGACTCTGTCGCGTGTCCACGCGTCTGTTTGCATTTCGTTAAATTGGGCCTGACGAGTGGCCAATATTGATGCTTGTTAGGACGATAGAGAAGCTTGATCGAATTCCATCGAGGAACTCGAGCGTCTGTACATATACGCGTTTCTCTTTGCTGCGCGTATTAAGTATTGCGTATTGTAGAGTATCGTACATATACGCGTTGTTGAGATAATGTATTTCGTGAAGAGAATAGAATTTTAAAGGCCGTGGAATCGTTTAATAATGATTGAAGCGATGTTTATGACGAACGGGAGAATGTTTCGATGTATTTTTTCAGAATAAAGCGTTAATTATGGAGAGTGCAAAGATGTCTTTTTATTGCGGCAAGCTACACTTTCGATTTTACTGTTTTAACACTAAATCTAAAAATCACCTTTTAAAAATATTTAGCTATAGCAAATGTATTCTTTAAAAAAAAGACGTAGAGGAAATGTGTCGCTAGATTAATATATCGATCCATACACCGCGATAAAATTATGTCTCAGATAATATTATGTCTCATACCTCAGAAAATATCCGGTCTCAAATTTTGGCAAAGAAACGAGTAGTGTCGAGTAATTTCAGTCTCAATTTTATAATAATGTAAGAGTAAGGATCGGAGGCACCGAGTATAGGACATAATTAATCTATCTTAAGAATAATACAGTCTTTCGTTTCTCGAGCGCGTCGCCCGCCGTGTGAAAATTCATACAAGGCGCACAGGAATTTTAAGTGTCCTAGGTCCTCGACGTATGAAGCCGTGCGTGTGTGTGTCTGTGCATGAGAAAATGCGCGACTGGGACACTTTCTAGAGCACTGCTAGAACAGTCGAATTTGACCAGTCTAATGCGAAGAGTCTCGAAGAAGAAGTCGAGTTTAAGCCACCGTAGAAGAAATACATTTATGTTATAAAAAATCCAGCGTGTTTCCCTCATTGCTCTTATACGTTACTGCCTTATGTTTCATATTTATACCTCATTTCTCCCAACTCTTACAATGATTTTTCATCGTGCAACGCTCATTATATACAATACTATATCGAACACGAATGTATTTTGCGATCTGGACAATTTCTGCTCGTTGTAATACGCGCGTCATATGTAACATACTAATGTTCTCATATGCGCGTTGCAATAGTACATCATGCGTAAGGTGTGCGCCAGAAATCTGCCCATAGATCCTTCCTGACTTCCTCACACGCTATTATACACGTAAGCGTTAAGTGGAATAGGGCGATCAATGTCCGACCCGTAAGGAGTCCAAGGATTCGTCCACTTTGCACTGAATGCATGCGAAATCGCTTCCGATGTATTGCGCTGATAATCGCGATCTGTCTTCGCTTACGTAACGCCGCAACTTTAAGTCAATGCGGACATTCACTTGAGACGATTTGAATTGCGATCGAGGAATGCTCGATTCCATCCGCAATGGTAATTCCAGTTTCCGCAAATGCGACATCTCGAAATTAAGATTATTATTAGATTCGAGTCGAGCAGTCACTGCTGGTAAAACGCTTTGGTAATTATTTTTTTCTTTATTACTACGAGGAGGTAAATTGATGCAAGATGATTAATAAGAACGTCGATGTAACTGTACACCTCGTTCACAGATAGCTGCGCGGATACGATCAGGTAGGAATACATTAATGTGGTATCCAAGTAATGGGCAAGTGGAAGGGACGCAGAATGCAGCCAAAGCCAACGTTTCGCCGAGTAATAATTAATAATCAGTCGTATACCTTAGCGTAAGCGTTTTTGCGCCTACGCGGAGATCATTCTTTTTATCGCCCTGAAGATCTATATGGCATTTTAATGTGAACACGAGAATCACCCGGGATATCCTGGTTGCGAATTGATGACTTCGACTCTCGATCGTAATTTATCTTTCCCGTGTAATCATCGAGCCATATTTTTTTTCAATAAAGGAAACTGGCAGATAAGGATGTGATCGTAGTGAAAAAGAATGCGATACATGCGTGCGTGGTGAAATGACAATTCCTGAACAGTTTGCCGGTGTTCTTCGTAAAGTGCGGACATGTCACGTTGATAATCGGCATGTAAGTGTTTATTGGGATACGATTATTGTTATTGTCGGGCACAGAACAAACGATCGACTGTGCACGGATCATTTTTTGCATTAGTACTACACGAGGTTGCACGCGCGTCGATGAAGTGCAAATATGTATCTATTTTCCATTGTTTCCGGAGCCCCGATTTTTAGTATCGCTTTCCACCAATAACAGGAAACGAAAATAAGTGAGACACACGTACGCATCAGAATTCGTTATTCAATATTAATAAATGCCATCGGAAGAAACACGAGTTTTGTTATTTCAGTCGCTAATAATATTTACAAGCCTGTCTTTGGCTTATATATTACATCGATACCTGCGTCAATGAACTCGTTTCATTTATTTTTTTCTTTTATCGTAATCATCGTGTAGCTCCAACTTTGCATATGCGATCGTTCGATTAAGATGATAAAACGTGATTATTGGTTAATTAAGGCCAGGTGAACCTATACATATGTTAATGTCCAAGTATTTATATAGCAAGTAACTCTTATTTCAGTGATGTCAACTACCTTGAATAAGAAGCGATCGAGTTAGAGCGAATCTCTCACAGAGTCCCTTGCCATATTTCAGTGAGTATCGATCGGGTTGTATTGAGGTTTTACGTACATTTACGTCATTTAATCGAGTTTCGATCAACCTTCCTCACGGACACAATATTATAAAGTCGTATTTACTTTTACGTGACGAAGGATTGTCTACGTTCTTCTTTCTTGCCCACGCGTTTCGCGCGTATTCGTCTCGAAATAGCGTCACTCGTTAATCGACATAAAGCGAGGAAGATCGTCGAACGAACCGAAGAAACGCCGCGAATGCGAAACAATGGCTAACTTCTGCTCCCTCTTCAGATTGCGTTTCGGATAATCACATCGACATCACGATGGCGCAATGTCAGCGCAGCTTAGCGCTAATCGCGGCGATAGTTTTGATAATCCATCAGAAAAGTGCGACTGCTCGCGTTCTAAAAGGCTACTGCCACGCGGAAGATCCAGATCCTTACTTATATTTCAGCAGCAATACGCAATACCGTTTGATCGGCGGTGTTATCAACGACACCGAAATTCCAGGTGAGTATTAAAAAAAAGCCCGTGCCTTATACAAATTCTTCGAAATCCTATCAAAAAAACAGTATAAAATTCTTTAATATCATTATTGAGGATTAAGGGAGTATAATCGTTTGTCTTCTCAAAAGACTGTCAGCCAGCGCAAATCCGAGTTTACTCCAGGCACGGCACGTGTTACGCCAAGGAGAAGGATTTGGGAAAAATGTTGAATTTCTTGCCCCAGCTGCGCGATAAGATCGTCGAAAATCACGAAGTCCGGGGAAGTGAGCCAATTTTCCTGCGCGCGCATTATATGTAACTCGTATCTTTCGCAAGGCGCCGGACTTTCTCGAACGTTCCTCTTGCAGGCGGCGATTTGTGCCGAAAGGACCTGGAAAACTTAAAAAACTGGACTTTCGACTCGAGCGTGTCCCTCGAGAAGGCGGCGCATTTGACGGAGCAGGGCGAGCTGGATTTGATGACGCTCGCGCAGCGCTTGCAGCGCAGCTTCCCAACGCTGTTGAACTTCGACCCGATTTCGAAAAATTACGCGGTAATCCAGCTGAATATTCGCACGTATAATAAATACCTTTAGACATCTTTGAAAGCGACGAGGGTGTCAGCGGGGATGTAAAAATTTCAGCGATTAGTAATTCACTTTAAAACCGATTTGGTTTTTATTTAATGTCAAACAAAACGATAAACTATTGAAAATTCAGTCGGCCATATCGATCATTTTCGTAGAGTAATAATTTTTATCTACGCAATTTAATCATTTTATATATAATAATTTGATATATATGTATATAAAGATAAAAATGATTACTCTACGAAAAAGGTCGATACGATCGACTGAAATTTTATCAGATGGAGAATTACAATAAGCGTGGAATATCGCTCTGTTAAAACAAGAATCGCTGCTGTGTTCTTAAAACCGACAAGGCGCTTTACAAAATTTCATGCCTCAAGGACTACTGTGATTCAAGATAACCCGATGAGCTTTTATTCCACGTCTTTTTATAGTTCAGATCGACGGACACGCAACGCACTAAAGCAAGCATGCACTCATTCATGAGAGGGCTCTTCAATAATGCGAGCGCAATGAGGGCAGAAGTAGTACCGAGCGACGAGGACTATTTGCTGAAGGTACTCTCACTGGCATGAGCAATAACGATAGACTCCCTTTATCTCATTAAACTTTCCGCCCAGATTTACGATATTTGCCCGGTGTGGAAAAATTTGTCTCGATCCTGGTGGGCGCAAAAGGAGGTTGATCACTTTCTGAATGGACCGGAATATATGAAAGTCGTGCACGATGTTAGCCAACGGCTTGGTTTTTCGGATGATTTGGCGGGAGGTAAGTACCACATATATGTATATAGAAGACTGTTTATATGCTGTGCGTACTTTGTCTGTGATTTTTCACATCGATTGCTACCACAATTTAGAGCAGGATTTATGAATTCAACTTGTCGGAGATATTCGGGACACATTGATTATCGAGAGAAAGAGAACAAAAATAGTCTCAGGAAATAAATATGATTATTTACACGCCTTGAAAAAACTATGGAAAATCACGAAAAATACGCTATTAGAGAGAAACGTGAACTGTTCTAAAAAAAATAACAGCAAAATCAAAATACAAATCGTCACTTATTTTCTCTAATTCTTTGATATAAACCGCAAAAGTGATTTATCTTAGGATAACGTAAATATTCTATGAAAAAATCCACAGGCGTTAATTTAAATTCAAATCCGCAACTTCTCTGGAGCACTGTGAAAGCCTAATCGCGATGTATTTGCAATATATATAATAAACTATACCCCGGAAATTGAACTTGATGAAAATAAGGAACGTGTTTTCAATTTCTACAATACATTGCCAGTCGAAGATACGAACTGCTCGATTTTCCTTATTATACGTTTCAAAGCTGGTCGCGTTACGAATGAGCGATTCTCGTCTTCGCAGACGACCTTATGCTCGTGTACCTGATGTGCGGTTTCGAGAAGGCCTGGTACGTGGACAAACTCTCGCCTTGGTGCGCGGTTTTCGATAAAAAGGAGATGGAGGTGTTCGAGTACGAGGAGGACCTCTATTTTTATTATTACACCAACTACGGATCGATGTTGAATCGCGTGATAGGCTGTCCACCGATAAAAGACATCTACGATCATTTCACGTGAGTTATCGTCCTCCGGAAACGATTTGTCTCTTCGCACCTCGGGATTGCAGGGAAATTCCTTGATGGATCGATCCTCCCGGACCTGTCGATGTTCAATAAGAACAAAATGGCCCTTTGATGTTCCTTCAGGATGCTGGAGAAGGGCGCCACGGATCAGCAGAGAGGCGTGTTTCGCTTCATGCACAGTACGGGCCTCGGTTTGCTCTTCACGAGCCTTGGAATCGCTGAAGATCCGACGCCGCTCAAGGCGTCGAACTACAAGGAAATGAAAAATAGGAAATGGCGTACTAGCCACTTGATGCCATTTGGAACCAATCTCGTGGCGGTCTTCTATAAGTAAGTACCTCCATTATTCACTGTACCCTCTTCCTCGAAGCTGACACGATACTTCTTATCGTCCAGCGCTTGACCATGGAGTAAAGCTCGTCGCGATTAACTTCTGCTTCATAATCGCGATTCGTCCCAAAGCCTCGATATACACGGTAAATAATGCAACGTGTCCAATAATCATTCCTACCTTCATTGCCCTGCATATTTCGAAAATAAAATGCAAATTCACTCTAGATACATAATGAAATATACGTAAATAGAGTATCAGGAATATTTATACCATTTTCCAATGGACTCAAGTTCCTCTAATATATTATATATCCATGATAAATGTTTTACTCGCTTATTTCCCTTATTAAGATACTGTATGGATAGAATATGGATTATGGATGCGGATAAAAGCTTTTAGATCGCGAAGGATAAATCCTTTTCGACACCGTCGGCACGGAATCGCAGCGAAAAGTGGAATAGGCCGATCAATGACTGCCGGCTAAGGAGTCCAAGGACTTTCTCCTAGAACTCCGCCTACGATCCTCCGAGTTTCCTTCCTTCCTCATCGAGTTTCCCCTTCCAGGTGCAGGATCGACGATCGCATGTCCCACAAGGTGAGATTGTACCTGGCCGAGAAACCTCTTCATCTGGACGGCTGCGAAGGTGGACTGTGCGATTGGCAGGACTTGAAGGAGAGACTGAGACCCGCGGTGGAAAACTGCAACCTGGACTTTTGCCACTGTGGCAAATAATAATAATCCTCGTCGTTTCGCCAAGGGCTCTGCGATTTTTTCCAATCGTCAAAAGTGTCCGCGATCATTCGCTTTAGCGGACAACGCTTTATCCCTGCAACGATGCAACAGGAAGAGCGTGTCTTTTTTCTTTTTCTAGCAAAAGGGCAACGCGAACGCTTTTATATTCATCCGTCGGTTCCCGGTCAACGACTGCCATTGTTCGCAGAATACCATATCCCATCGCTTATCTAAGTTAGAAATCGTGATTCAGAGACCGTTAGTTTGCCCTTGCACTAACTACTCTGCGAACGATACGTTTTCATCGTTGGCCATCCTTAAAATCGATACATATCCAAGAATATGTATCTCCAAAAACCTCGATACGCATCATTGACACACATGGTGGTATAGAATTTCAATTTATTTCGCGCCTCGTTCGAAATAAAGGTGTCATGCACGATTATAAGTACGATTAATTAAACATCGATATATTTAAATTTACTTGCTTTGTACTTTGTGACTGTTCTCTGTTTTGTTACTTGTTCTCCTGCTTTGTACCTCGTGACTGACCCAGGCACGGAATAATCAGAGTTGTGAAATATCTGTTTTTTATTATCTCCTTCGTATCGAGCTCTGTCACTGTCCGTCTCACGAAGTCTGAGGTACTTATCAGGCGCGTGATTGCATTATTGGGATCAGCGAGATCGTGTCGTGAGTGGTGGAAAACTTGTAGGTTTTCCTTGGAAGCGGAACACGATGTACGCAATTAAGTTCTATAGCCGAACAGGAGCAGGCATTGGGCAATCCTGCTGAAGTGTGTAAGGAGCGTATCAGGTGTGTACCCTCACGACGACGACTGTGTCAAAGAAATTATGGTGTAATAACAGCGTGCAACTTGTTATGCTATATAGCAGAAGCGACGAGGCTCGACGACCTTGTGTCAGAGCCGCACGAGCTGCCGTGACCAACGATGGTCAGGATTGGGGACTTCATACCCGTTTCTCGAGTGCGCATTATACGAATTTCATACACCGGCTTTTCTCTCAATGTCCGACGCCAGACACCCTTGCGCAGTGGAATTAGAAAGATTTTCACATGAAAGATTTATTTATCCTGGTACTATTGGATTATCCTGCTTGATATCACTCGAAAGAGCTTTGCATCGAGTGTTCATCTTGTATGCCAATCGCACGATCACAACATACATTGGTATTTCTTTGAGCATCGTCGTATATTTCGCCCTATTATTTTGAAATTATGTTGTTGATTAAAATGTAGGATTTCTTTAATAGATAAATGTTTTTCACCAACAAAGATAAATTTGGATTATTTGCTGGTTTACCTAATATTACATATTTGTTAGCGGTTAACGTTTATTCTACTTGTCACTTTCTGGACATACTTATGTAAACCACGTATATAGTTACAGAAAAATGGTATTGAGAAAAGATATCGATAGTTCGATAGAGTCATAGAAAATCCCAAAAAGTGCTCGACTACGAAGTATAATAATTTTTCTAAGAACGACTGACCGATCATTTCGACCGCTTCAGCAGGTTTAATGTTGAAAATGAGAAAAAAGCAGTGGTGCGCCAAGCAAGTAATCCAGAGAAAGCGCGAGTTCGCTTTTGCGCTGCAACTCGAAAGACTCTGGATCGCACACCAAACGCACTCGCGCTCGATATCGTATCACCGGCACCTCCGTAACGGCCAAAATTCATAGTCCGCTATGCGCCTTTGCGTAACATTCCTCGTGTATCACGATTATCCTCTCTCGGCCAGACTAGCCGGTAATTGGCAAGTCCGTTGTTATGACTGGCCCGCTCCTATCGCCTTGGCATGCCCAATCGGCAATTCTAATTGTGTCCCGACGATCACTCTTAATTATCCCCCCCCCCCTCCCTTGCAAGCTCCATCTTCCAGTCGCGCCGCGCAAAAAGAGGGAAAGGTCGATACGAGGAAAAAATGAAAAAAAAAGGAAGAAAAACTCCATACGAAAGAAACAACAAAGAATAGAAGAAGAAGAAGAAGCAGGATGAAACGACGAAAAACACTTATCGCCCCCTGCGCTCATTTCGGCCATCGTAATGGCAGAGTCCAGAGAGATTCCGGGCGCAGGAATTGTATGCCTGTTGCATAGTGTATGCCGGGTGCAACGAAGCTCGACGACCTTACGGCAGTGCCACACGAGCCGCCACGACGAACGGTGGTCAGGATCGGCAGGTACCCGCGAGCGATCTCCTACCGGACCAACGCGACAGCGCGAGGCGCATAAAGGAGCAGGAAGAAGTTCCTCCTCGATCCCAGAAGGACAGTGGGTTCATCCGTTTATATACTCGATATATCTGCAACGAGTATCGAGCTTCCGACCGGACCATCGAGAGTCCTGTGTGCTGGAAGAGGAATATATAATCGAGGAAGGAGGATCGAGCTGCCTTCAATTCCGTAGTAAGGGAAAAAGGGGTGAATGCCGTGGTAAAAATCGATCAGACCGAGGCGCCGTTGGAATGTCAGTCACCCCCGGCGCGGCTCCGTGAGGTGGCAAGGAAAAAGTAATAGGGAACGGTCGTTAGGGCAACGAGGAAGTCGCGCCCGAGGATTTTCCAGCGCGCTTCTGATCATCGATTCCTCGAGTCGGGGGCTGGAGATCGGAAGGATCGAGGTAAGCGCTGGTTCTTTCTCTATTCTCGTCCTTTCTGCTGCTCGACGAGGCTCGGAAAGGGACGAACGCTCGGGGAGGAGGCAATTAAATACTTGGCTATTGCTAAGAATCGCGAAGCGTGACGTCGCTGTCCTACTTTCCTTGCCCGATCATCGGACGCAGGTTACTGTCCAGCAGCGTTTTCTAGCGCGCGATCCTAGAGTGTGCTCCTCTCGCGCGTGTACGCGTAGCTTCTTGGAAACGGCTTCGTCGCTCTGCGCCACATCGAGACCGCGTTCAGCTGATCTATGAGTTTCGAATTAATCGAGAGGATGCGCTGGATCGAAATTGCGGCGAGCGCGATCCAGAAGCCGCGTCGATCGGGGCTTCGTGTCATCGTGGGGACCGTGTTATGGGATGCGAGGATGCGCGGAATATTATAGATATCGTATAACAACAGGATATTACATACATTAGCGGAATAGACGTATTTGAAGTTTTTCCAATGATTCTACTCCATTATTCTATAAAGTCCCTATTCGTTTGAAGCAAAGTAAGGCGGTTTTAAAAAGTTCCCTGCCGCTTAAGATATTCCAGGCTCTTTAAGAATTTTTATATCTTTATACTACAAAGTGTCTGTTTGTTCTGAGGAAGATAAGGCGCTGGAGAAAATTCTACTAGACGAAAGCTGTTCAATTTCCTCAAGTTGTAATTGCAATGTGATATGCTTGGTATATTATTAAGTTAATCATTAAGTGTAAACCGTGTTCTATAGACATCGTGTTACAAAAGGGCAGTCGCACTTTTGTCCACCGTGCTACATCGAAACCGTGTTCTCGGAGTATCGCCTTACGGAGGGGTTGACTGTATAACGTTTCGATTCTCAGAAGGGGGGGCCTCTATTCGTTTTCTTTGGCTTATTATCGAGCGCAGGTTACTCACCGCTTTTGTCCATCGCGTGATTCCGTTCTCTTTTCACGTGCCCTTATGCAGGTATCGCGATTGCATTCGCAGGAATAAGGGCTGCCACTAATTTCCCCTTGCATTATCAGGCGCAAGTCGGCCTCCACCCTTGTCTGTCGCGTGTTTCATAATTCTTCCCCTTACGCACGTATAGTACGTATGGTGTTTAAGTAAAATAACCCTTGGAAGGAAGAAAATACCCTAAAGAATATGAACACAGTAATAATAATAATAAATATAATGAAGCAAGGTGAGTTTGAAGGAGGACCTGCTAAGTTAAAATCATTCCATGACATTAGAATTATTTCACCATTAACAAGCTTAAGCTCACGAGCTAATTCACCGATACGTTTGATTCGAAACGAAGAATATTGTCTGTTGATAAAACTACGGATCTAAGAACTACCTTGTTCCTGAAATTCTTAATCGTCCACGATGCATAAACGGAAGGCAATCGCTGGCATTGGGAGAATAGATCTTGGTATCATGCTTCACGAGTGCATAGGCGCAGAGCCTCGCGAAGAGTATTGGTAAACTCTTGCTGCGTTGGTTATGCAACGGACTTCAATCACGTTAACGAGTTTCTGTATATACCGACATCAAACAAACTGACGCGAATGAGTGAGTAATCGAGAGGAGTTGTCGGGCAAATAATGGAATCTTTCGTGTATACCGAGTACCAAATATATTGCTGCGCTGTGGAAATAACGAAAGGCTTTGCATAATCGAACGTGTTGTCGAGTGCACGTCCGAGAGGATGAAAATCAGGAAGTGGAATATCCCTCGATTTCCATCCACGTGCCACGTTGGCGAACCAATAAGGATCGACGAGGAATACGAAAATCTCTTTAACCAATAGCCAAGTCGTCCTTGCCTTTGGGAGATGAAACTACTTTGATGTTACCTCCGTTAAGTTTGTATTTAATTTTGTTCCGTACGCCAAACGCCGGGTATGACGAGATCAATGAGGAAACGAGCGATGACGTTACGTTGCCTTGTTGCATCTCGGGGTTAAGTCTTGCTAAACGGTAGGCCTTCATCGTTTGCACTGATTATCCGCAGAAGCACACTCTGATTTTATCCCACGTCTTGTTTCTTCGCGCAACGTTCGTCGAATTGACAAGCCTTCGCTCATTAACATTCTTCCTCGAGAGCTATCCTCGATGGCTCGTCCATATATCTTTAATTCAAGATGCATTATGCTTAATACCTTGTAAATAGACCGTGAATATGTATATATGATCTGAGATTGGATGATTTTCAATCGATCATGCATCGAGCATCGATCGGTACATGCTTTTTACGATTTACGCTTTGTATCGATGTTTTTTTTTTTTGGAATATTTTTCGTATCGATTTAAAGCTGATGTAAAGAGGTGCCTTTATTGGTCGATATAATGGCGAATTAAGCGAACGTGGGAGACAACAAAGCTGGATTATTGAAACCTTGCGCGGG
The DNA here is from genome assembly GCA_038496175.1 of Ampulex compressa. Taxonomy (NCBI): domain Eukaryota; kingdom Metazoa; phylum Arthropoda; class Insecta; order Hymenoptera; family Ampulicidae; genus Ampulex; species Ampulex compressa. The sequence continues at coordinate 91,716 of JBCFXI010000487.1, forward strand.
AATCGGATCCATACTAACCTTACATGGCACTTGGCACTTGCGGACACGAGAAATTAGCGATAAGTAGGCCATGTAGACTTATTAGACTGAAAGAAGGCTTTGCTAATCGAGGCACCGCCGATTACGTTATCGTGAACCGTAGCTGCTCTTGGATTACTCTGTTAACAACGATACGCCTTCGTGTATTATCAAAGCTTTTGTAAATTTGACGAAGAATCGATAAAGTGAAATCCAAGCCGATTTATCGTGCCTTACTGCATACTCGATGGGAGAAGGGAAAAACTGAGGAAAGAAAGAGAAATCGATACCTCGATAAATGACCACAATTATTCCCCACAAATATTCGATAATAATATATACAAGCGGTAAACATTGAAACCCGTATCGTTTGATCCAGTATAATTATTTGATAGAGTATTTTTTGTATTCAGTTTAACACGATTTATTTTCTTTTTCGCTATAGTCGGGTATTTTTTAAATCTAATATTAGTATAATTTATTATCATAATAAGAATAACACGCCACTCTTATTTCTTTTATAACTTGATTTGCATACAGAAATAATCCATCATAGCCTTATGCAAATAAAAATTGACATGAAGGATGCCTATTGAATACACGATGGATAATAACCATCGTGCAAAGCGATGGTGCGATTAATCGTACAGACGTTCAAACGCTGTCGGTGGGATAAAAACACTTTAGTCACAGAAAAACCGGTTAGAAAATTAAGGAAGGATTCCATCGCTTTGAAGCGTAGCCTCTCCAGAGGAAACCAGCTTCTAGCGTGACAATTATGCAACGCGAGTACTCATGTGCGTAACGCGTGCGCGCATCTTGACTTTCACGTTAGCACGATCATCGTACGTCTATCCTTGGCCTTCCACGGGCCCACGAAGTCTCCTTCCCGATACTCGGATGAATCGTTTCGATCTTCGACCAATACGTGCTTGGATTGATCCTTGCAAAACACGACGAGACGCGCGTGCAATTGTTGCAAAAGCAAGAGGCAGACAGTACGTATACACCCCTCAGCATATAATTTATTTACAACATTTATTTGAAGGACTAAACAAGTTTTTACTCGCTAGCTTTGTTCGATGAATAATAAAGAATTTATTCGCCGAGAATCCATCGGTTTCTTTTTTTCCAATCGATTATTCGAATTAACGCGACGTTTTTTTCTTCGAGCTACAGAATGACAGGGAACCTCGGAGGAGAATTGATCTCCCCGATCGACGGATCGATTATTTAATTTCTCGAGACAGCACGCTGCTTGTTTCTCCACCTTGATTCCTGTCCCTCCCACCTGAGTCAATAAAGGAAAGAAGGAAGAACAGGCCCGCGAGTATTCTTCCGGTTGCGCAAGAGCAATATCGCGTTTATATCGTAGTAATTCGCGCTCTTGGGATGACATCAGCCCCGGAGAAATGTGGGTTTACTGCGGTGCCTTTAATCGAAGCAAGACGCCTCGCCGTATCGAGCGGAGGACAGACGACGAGAGGACGGGCAGCGTTGCTTTTTCGTGCCGGCCGTTAAAATCGGCCAGAAACAATGCGACGCAACAATCGGAATATAGCGTAACTCGCATTGCATAACAGGAAGTGAATCATTTTTACGTACCGCGGCGCTGTTACGGATAGAGCTCGCGTTGGGAGGATAGGAGAAAGATTCGAAGGCCGCGAGGCGGATAAGGAGTACGAAGTTAACGACGTAAACGCCGCTTGTTGAGCGCCATGAGGGATAAATATTAAGATTCGAGTTGACGGTCGACGGTTTTAGGAATTCGTGTTGCTGGCCATCGCGAGGAATCGTGTTACCTCTTCTTGTGTCCGCTGAACGTGCCAAAGGCCTGTTTTTGAGATAAATATCCCTCTTATGCCATCTTATGAGAGATAAATATTTGGATTAAATAGCCATCTTATGAGAGATAAATATTTGGATTTCGAGCTGAGAGTGGACAGTTTTGAGAATTCGCGTTAGTGGTCATCTCATTCCTTTTGTATAAAATATATAGACTCTGTATGTAAATATGTAGACTAAATATGTAGACTCGTTAAGGAAGTTAACATTATTGTCTGGTGCGTGGTCGAAATTATATTAAAGTTGCGACGTGAGAAAGTTCGCGGCTTACGTTCGATATTACGTCAAGCTGCGCGCGGATTAATGCTTTCGCGGTTGTGCTTGTAGAGAAATGGGGACGAAAATGCCGGTCGGTGCGTTGATCCTGATTTTCCTGATGAGTCAGGCCTACGCGCGGGACGTCGATTATTGCTTCGCCGACGAGGGTGATCCCTATTTGTACATGGCGACCAAAACCGCGTATCACTTCGTCCATCCTGGAAAAACGGAGTTTCAGAATATACCCGGTAAGAAGCGGCCATTTGTGATTTACACTTTCTAATAAATCAGACGATGAACCAAACTGCGGTGGAGTGATTTAAAAAAACTGCTTCACATATTGAAATAAAAGAAATTAAATTTAAAAGTATTTATATTTTTTTAAGGTTAAAGTTAAGTTTTTTTAAGTTAAAAGTATTTATGATATTCGAATTAAATAAGTGCGCTCCTCGAACGCATCGTTCGTTTATTCAATACCTCATATCGCGTGCAATCGAATATTCGAGACGGAAGGAGGTGATATTAAATAACGAGAAGCCCATGTCGATCCTTTGCAGACTGCGATCCGGTCCAGGTATGGATGCTGGCCAATCACGGGACTCGCTGCCCAACTCTGTCAGAAATCACCGAGATGCTCGGCCTGGTCGACATAAAGAATCAAATAATCCAGAATCACGAGACTCGAGGTGGTGAGTGTTCGATCTTTGATAAATTCGATTGAAAATGATTTCAATGCGTGTCTAAGTTGCGAATATGGTATCAAGTGCAAGTCGCATCTCTAGAGCTACGATAGAGGCTTGGACTTCCAAGACCAGGCTTCTTCTCTAGTTTTTCCATGTGATGTCTATACTGTAGCTCTGGTGGAACCCATCTTAACACTTTCCAGCCCAAATGATTGTTTTTTAGTAAGAGAATTAAATTTCAAAGAAAAACAATTCAGAGGTACTTGGTTAGTAGAAGCTGATTATACGGATGATGTCAAATGGCATCGTTGGGTTCGAAAGGGTTATGCAATTGCGAATGATGCAAATTAGCAGTCGGTGTCAAAAATGAATTTAAAAAAAAAAATGAAAAGTCGCATCTCTGATTCGTTTGCGATGCCACGTCGGCAGAGGGTCGAATGTGCAACAGGGATTTGGAGAACCTGAAGAAGTGGCAACCGGACGCCTATTTGGCGGTGGAAAGGGCGGAAGTTTTGACACCGCAAGGGGTCGAGGATATGAAGCTACTCGCTGGCAGATTGCAAAGCAGCTTTCCGGAACTTTTACAGCCGAGCTCCGAAGATATGGTGCCAGCGAATTACAAGGTACCCGAGTAGCCATGGGGGGAAAAACGTTTTTCTTGGATCGTACACTTCGGTCATGCACGATTTGACTCCAACCTTGCTGCATACAGGGTGTCTCAGTCAAACCGGGCCACTGAAACATCGTGATTCACGATAAGAAAAATGTTCATGGCACACTTTCAATGACTTCGATTATGGAATACTTTAAATACCAATTTTTTCTTTTGTCAAATTACTTCATCCACGTCCTTCGAATATCGTCGATATTTTTTATTATCCGAGAGAAGTTTCTCCTATTGCATTTTATACGCGGGTAATAAGATTAATTTAACTCATTATAGGCCAAAGCCAAGTGCAAACCTAAAAAGTGCACTAATTAATTCATTCTCTATGGTAAGCTAATTAGAGAAAAAATATTTTTATTGAGTTTGTAACTTTTATAGCAGTCAGAACATTTAGGTACAACGATAAAAACTAAGAGTTATACTGCTTAGGTATAAATAAATAAAAAACAGCATTCTAAAAAGGAGACAATGCTAAATAATGGGTTAAATGTTTCTAAATCATGACTTTAATATAATCTAGAAAATTAATAGTGCGACGAAGCTATTGCAATAATACGTTAACTCCCTATCCATTAATTTATTTGTATATTATTAACGTGTTATTAATTTTGAATGTTGCCAGACACAGCAAAACACGTTCTATCATGAGTAATTACGTGCGTTATTTTTACAATTATCCTACGTTCGTCGACATAACATTCGGTTTTTACCCCACTGCAAAGCGTCGATTAACACACCAGCGAGCTGTTCCGCTAGAGACACCCTGTAAATTCCTGCGAAACTTCTGTTGCAGTTCAGAGCCGCCGATGCGCGTAACAGCATGGAATCGTTCATGGATGGACTGTTCGGCAGCAGAACTGCGATAATTCCCGAGGAAAGTCCGGAGAACGATACGTTACTCGCTGTGAGTGTTTAGCGATCTTCATCGACCATTTTCGATTTTCTCCAAAGGAATTGCATTCAACACCTTCCGTGATGAATCGATTTTGTGTCTTCTTCAGACTTATATTTGATTTTCGTTCAAGCCACTTCTAAGGTTCTTTACTTCACTGTTACTTTTACTTACTTACTTTGCTTCTAAGGTACCTTTTACGATTTTTATAACTAGTAAGAAACAATTTTTTTGTCCATGTTTCTTTTTGCAAGGAAAATTCTAAACAGCCTGCATAAAAGATTGAGTATAACACGGAATGTGTTAATGGGGGAAATCAGGAGCAAATTCATTTCTTCCTGTATTACATCAGTGCTTATTTTCTGGACGATATAGGCGCACAAAAATTGTCCCGCTTGGGAAGCTGGCCAGACGAACAATTCGATCGAGGAGCTGAGGAAGTTCGACAATGGTCCCCATTTTCAAAATCTCCTGCGCAACGTTAGCCAACGTCTGGGTTATCTCTACGATATATCCAAAGGTAGGCCTCGCTTGCATAATCCCCGAGTTTTAATTAGCGAGCCGACAAATCTGCCGGGAGTTGGCATCGATGACCCTGTCTGGGTTTCGAAGAGATTAGGACTGTATTGCGTGCAAAAGTAGATTGGACTGAACTTTCGATCTTTTATCGCGTTTCTCTTTCGAACGCGTCTTAGACGCATAGCTCGCTAGGTGCGCTAACAAGCGATTGGTTTATCGCTGGGAAATTAATGGACTTTTGTGATTTACGAGAAAGCCGCGAGAAAATATTCGACTACTATGCTTCAGCATATCTTCGCGCGCATTATAAATCAAAGTGTTTATTTTATCGACACATGGCATAAACGAATGGTCGAGCAACCTTTCCTCCACAATCTTCTTTGTTTAATTAACCAAGCCGACGAAGTCACGATACTAAGAACTAATATTAGCTATTGTATCCTCTAATTTCTAGGCTCGATCTTAACCATGTACGACATGTGTCGATACGAGAAGGCTTGGTCGGTCACCAAACTGTCACCTTGGTGTGCCATCTTCAGCAAACAGGAGCTCCGACTGCTCGAATATCGGGAGGACCTCGAGTATTATTACAAGGCCGGATACGGACGCGAGATCAATGGCCAGCTGGGCTGTATTCTCTTGAAGGATATGGTCAATCACTTTTGGTAACATTCGCTTCCCAAAAAATCTCTCGAATTTCCTTCGCTATTCGTCCATCGATTTCGTGCGTTTTCCAGGAGGGTGGAGCGCGACGAATCCGCTTCGGAGCCGAAAGGCGTGTTTTATTTCAGCGACGCTGTTAGCCTGCTCAATCTTCTGACAGCCATGGGGATAAATCAGGACGACGTGCTGCTCAGGGCCTACAATTACAATGCTATGGCAAAGCGCCAATGGAGGACGTCATTCATATCGCCCTTTGTCGGGAATCTTATAGCCGTCTTCTACAAGTAAGTGAGATAACCATACCTCTTTCTAAATCTTAACTCTCCTATATATCGAAATCCTTAAAGTGCACCACAAAGTTCTTGAAATCCTTAAAATATCAATTCAGAGTAAAATTCATATAACAAAACTTGTCGAAGTCTCTTCGATGATATTAAAATAATATGCACGAAGAAATTACACGCTTGTCTCTCGATCTTCGAATTTTCAAGCTTCCTTCGTGAATAGTGTAATTTAATACACTTGAATTTATAACTATTTTGTAACTTTCTGGGATTATTACAACTTGTCGAAAGTATCGAGTGCTCTCAGGATTGAGCTGATTATGTTTTTTCACTAATGGACAGTCGCTTTTATATTGCAATATGCTCTAAGGCTCAAGCTTTGTATTTAAGATTCGATAGGGCTCAGGGTTTGATTAATGGGTCCACAGGTGCCACGGCAGCAGGGAGACGAACAAAGCCATGTTCTACTTGGCCGAGAAGCCGATCTTGCTGGAAGGATGCGACGTCGGCCTCTGCGATTGGGAATACCTCAAGAACAAATTCGGCCCCCTTACGTCCCACTGCGGATTCGAAATGTGCTCGGAGATGAGCGGATCCGCGTCCCGCATCGCGATGGTATTCCTCGTCGTCCTGAGCGCAATACCTTCCCTGATCCTGACTAGGTACTAAGTTTTCCAAACCTCGATTATCTCTCTTGACCTTTTACCATAGTTTTTCGATCCCTCGACCCTTTGACTGCCGAGGATTTACAGCGGATAAGCAGGCTGTTGTCCCAGTACTGTTAGCACGACGAGGAACATGCGCCATGGAAACGTCCAAAGTAGACTATAAGTGAAATCATCGAGTACCCGTGGAACTATATGTAAATTGTATATGCACCATTACCACTTTTCGATATATCGTTCTTTTTGGATCACGATTTGTTTTTGAGGATGCGAAATGTCGTGTTTTAACGTGAAGAAGATTAACACAGCTATGGATGAATGTAAGATCACAGGATCGGGTCCATGTGTAATGATATATTACGTGATACCAAATGCAACGAGGACTCTATTGGATTGTACGAGTGATTGGACTCGTGATAGACCATAAAATTAGACGAAAGATAAAAGAAATAGAATTAGACGAATATTCGATATATTTAATTAAACGAAGAGTAAATCACATTTAATCGAATTGAACGAGATTTACACCTGGCATTGGATCGGTGTGAGGGCAGTCAATGGGTTATATCGGGAATAATCAATCGAACGGACATCGGCGCCGATTCCAGGATCGGCGCGTACCATTTCATTATTTTATTGTAATCTTCCAGCTTGCCGATGCATTAAGGCTGCGCGTTATTTATTGTAATCGGGCTGTTTACATGCAGAGTACCGTCCGTCCGATTAATATCGAATACGACGATGCGCGATGAAGGTTAGATGAGAGCTTAGCGCTTCGTTCATCCAGATTGTCAGCTACGACGGGAGGAGGGCTTATCGATACGAGAAACAATTCACCGTTTTTATCCTAAACACGTCTGTACGCTTAATAAATATAAGATTCGATGTCTTTCTTTCCTCACCTTTTTTGCATGTCGACGCAAATGTTGGACGTTCCACGCTCCATCCTTAATACGAAGTTGTAATTATTTATACGATAATAAATATACTGTATGGTAATCCACCAAAGGTCCTTCTTCTTTTTTTTTGTCCTCGAACATTATAAGATATATTACAGCGGATCAAGCTTCGTTATATGCACCTTATTGCTTCAGTGTTATTTTATATTTATCGCTAAAAGCATAGGATATCTATATCCGTAAAAGTAATTCGATTTGAGGATAGTGGGATATCGAAATGTAACAAAGAAAAATCATTGAGTAAATTACACTCGTTAAATTTTTCTTTCTAAAAATATGAATATACGTTGAATTTATATTTTATTTTTGCAGCGATACTCAGATATTAATTAGACTAGCAAATTTCATCATAAAAGCAATAACGCGTTGTAATGAAATATTTAAAGATTGCCTCGGAATTTTTCCTTTCCTAACCGACATCTCATTTTCTATTTTACACCGTCTCGTTTATATCTTCCTACTATCGTGCGTATAAAAGGACAAATTCAGGGTTCTCGGCATTAACGAAGACGATGAGACGCGACCGGCGGGCGTACAGTTCCATTACACCTTTAATAAAATTATCATAATCGTCGCTGTAACGTACTACGAAGGCTGTGCCATTGGGGCTGTCGTTAATAAGATTAGCATAATTCCTACAAATCACCCGTATACTATACTATAAATCGGGTTTAATAACCCGGCATTTCCCCAACCCTCGTGCAACGTGATACGCAGTAAATTCCGCAGCGAGATTTATAGGTTCCACCCACCTTCCGGTCAAAAAGTGCTTCGAATTCACTAGAATTAAAGTTTTCCGTTATCAAGCGCCGGTTTCAATTTCATTGAGGCTCACGACATTCTGCTTCGAATTCATCAAGATCCCTTGCTCATCGTTATAAAATTCGAACGAAGATGTGATATTTTTGGAACGCTGCTTGTACCTGAAAATTGGTTCTAGCTTTAAATAAAATATATTTTGAACTTTTAAAATTTATTTGGTCCTGTCGCGCGAAAAATCGTTTGACAACTTTGTAGCTTGGATTTAAAAGCATCCGTAAACCGAGTCTTATGTCTTATGATAAGCAACATTGGCTTTGCCGGATTACGAGTTATGTTAATGATGCGCGTCGTGGTCGAGAGTGCACGACAGTAGTATTATACCGCGTGGAACGGCCAGGAGATATTTTATACTGTCTCCTATCGGTGCCAGTAGAATGCGCTCGCTGGGTAAGACCGAGTGGATCACAGGCACGAGAATACGTACCGAGCAAGACTGCCTGCAGTGGTAACGTATCATGCGGGTCTCCTCTAAATTTCGTCGAACGATGAAGCACTCGCCAAATTTATTGCCAGGAATTTCTGCACGAATTCAGGTCCCAGGAGTCTTACATACCGTACTTGGCTATGCACGTTTCAATCGTGTTCCGCGTGGACGATGCACATTGTGAATAGCGAAGCAAACGACTGGTAAAGCACGCTTAGTCAAGTTTTCCGACTACAAGATAATAAAAACTGTACAATATTTGGTTATGAACCTGTTTCAAAATTATTTCTTGCGTGAATTTTGTGATACATCGTGATATAATATAATATATAAAATATAAATACTGAGATACTATAATTTTTAGGATGGATATCAGAATAATAAATAATAATAAAATTATGATATAGAATTGATTTATATACAATTTTTTAATGTAAAGTATAAACAGGGAGTAATTGATAAAGTAAATATTATAGTGTTTGAATAAAATTGTATGTGAAAAGAAGAGATTTAATGCTTGAGGGTAATAATATCTACAAATCAATTTTGAGCTCGTTCCAAATCAGTTACTGCTTTCGCTTTTCGTTTAATTTCAAAGACTCGAGATTTAAGCGAAACATCCGTGACAGTTCTATGAGTGGTCAAACCGATTCACTATGTTGCGGCATTTCCAACGAACTGCGGGAGCTGCAGATAATGTACGACACTTAAACAACAGCTCGTATATTCCACTCTATACCGTACCAACGTGCATACAAGGTTCCCCAGCGCCAGTGGATGCGAGATAACCGGGTGATTTATGACGACCCACATTTCCCTTATATAGCTTCTCGCAAAGTGACAGAGGACTAAGATTCGTTAAAAAAAAAAGATCAATTTATATTCATCGCTCGTGCTTTGATCAAATATTTAGTTCCCTCCTGCGTTTCATATTTATTTCCAAGATATCGACGTTTATAATCCATATTTAAATTAAATTTTGAGGATATTTAAAACTTGATAATCACAGTTACTTTTAAAGTCTTCCTATTTTCTGTATTTACAAGTACTTGGAAGAGGAACTTGAAAAAAGTTTCCTACGATAGAGCGTCAAATTGCGTGGTTGAAAATAGTCGTCGAGTGTGACGAATGACAATAATGGCACGACAGTGCATAATGCGACGCTAATAAAGAAAATACGCGGGACACGGGCGTCATTTGTCACAATCGTAAGATCAAATTCGTACTGTAATATTACCGTAATAATAAATCGATGCATTTCCATTACGATTGACAAGCTGCTTGTATACTCATATATAAACAGATATACTCTCATCCATCGGCTTCCATCGAAGCATTCTTCTCTTCTCAGCAGCAGAGAGTAAAGAATTCTCACTAGTATAAGCATTATGTTGAACTATACTTTGTGGTTTATTCAAATCGCCGTATTAATCGCGCAAGTGGCTACCAAATTTACAGCGAACATCGAAGCTTCGCCACGCGTGACTCACATCTTCCAGGATCTTTTAAACGCGACACAAGCTCACAGTGCGTCTCTAGTGATTCAGGACCGCCTTCGAACGGAGAAGCCGCTCCTCAACGAAATAACCAGAACCATTTCAAGGACCCTACCCATGACCAGCTTGTACTTCAACGACTCACCTCCCACGAGTCTCCCACCTCCTGTCATGGCGACCTCCTCCACCCTGATCCTCTACATCTACAACTCGAACACTCCTCCAGACTCCTCCGAGATAAAAACCATAACCGACACCATGCGTCTGCTCGTTTACAACGACCATCGACAGAAGATCCTGCTCACGATCATCCTGACCAGCGAGAGCAACGACTTCAGGAAGCTCTTCGAGCACGCCTGGACCCTTCATTTCCTCGACCTAACGATCCTCGAACTCTCGATCACCGACACATCTCGATCCAGTATCCACATTTACAATCCATTCACGAGGACTTACGGCATAGAAACTTACTCTCGAAACATCGAGTGGTTCCCTTACAAGCTGAAGAACCTGCACGGCTATCCAATCAGAGTGGACGTCCTCTCGAGGCCTGCCCACAGCTCCCTGAAGAGGAACTCCCAAGGTTATCCCATGAGGTATCGAGGTCCCGACGCGAGGGCTCTGAAGATCTTCTCCCAGAAGATGAACTTCACGGTCCTCTATTACTCTCGCCTGGAGGAATTCGTGGAGATGAAGATGGCGAACAAGACCATACTAGGACACATGGGCTACCTCCAAAGCGGCTACATCCAGATGTTGGCCACGACCGTGCCCTACGTCAGTCTCCCGAGTTTCATGAACATCATGCGCGCGCGCTCTGTCACCATAGAACGATGGTGCCCCGTGGTGCCCCTGGCGTACGTCCAGCAGGGCATCGACACTTACCAAGTGCTCGCCCTGCTGGCCTTCACGATGGCTATAGTGACGATCTTCTGGCTCGTATGCGTCCTGATGGACTTCCAAGGTCCCCTGCGCCGACCAATGAAGATCTTCGGCTCTCTGATCTCCATATCCCTGCCCAGGGAGCCTAGAATGCCAGCTGAGAGGATCCTCTTCCTCGCAGTCCTCCTGGTATCCGCGATATACTCCTCGAGCCTCCACGCAGCTCTCATGAAGAGCAACATCAAGGGCCCGGTCCAGGTGAAGTACAGGACCGTCGAGGAGCTGCTGCACTCGGGTCTTGTGGCTGTCGTGCACAATGTGCTCTACGACTTCACCTTCAGCAACAAGAAGGGCGCCTTCCTGGAGTTCAAGGAGAGGGCTATGCAGGTGCACAGTATGGACGAATGCGTGCAGTACCTGCTGATGCACAGGAACGTGACGTGCTTCATGGAGGAGAGCATGGCCACGGCGATGATCTACGAGACGACGCATGATGGCAAGCCGAGGATGGAGCGGACCGACCTTTGCTACTGGATACCCCCCAATGGCTACATATTTCACAGGTACTCGCCGTATATCGAGCCGATCAGCGATATGATGATACGCACCACGGAATCGGGGATTCGCGACAGGTGGTACATCGATTACTTGGGGGAGCTCAAGCCGATGGAGGCGGACAGGGAGCCTGAAGAGGAGGACACGACGAAGGAGTCCTTGAAGAATGTCCTGATCAACATATCTTGCTGCGGATGTCTACTGGGTTCTCTTGTATTTCTGGGGGAGAAGGGATGGCACGTTGTAATGAACAGGTGGAAATGGGGTAGGAAGTTGATTAAAGCGCTTCGTCGCGGATGTCGACGTTAGGATTAATTAGATTATCAAAGTTACGGATGAATCGTTGCTTGGAAAAATTGCCTCGTCTTTGTAGCGATGTACTACATATGTCCATTTTATATTTTAGGCGCGAAATGTAGAGGATTATATCGATTCACGGATACTTCTTCTTTGTATTTATTTTTATGGTACACATGGTGTATACTAATGTGTTTGAATAGTGTTCTTAGTGTTAATGAAGCTGTTAATGAATATCGATATCGATGCCAGTGAAAGGTGGGGATTCTCTTTACTCTCGAGCGATACAACGATTTAGGAATTTCTGATTAAGCATCAGAAGGACCTAAGGTTGGATATCTAAGAGATAATGATGCTGTGCTGCAGCTGTCTTTCGAAATGGCAACTTATTTTGGGCGTGTACGACCCCGATGTGCAGCCACTTTTGACACACGCTTGTCGCACCTTTCTCTAGCGACGACGTGACGATCATGAGGCGTTAAGCAACGCGAAGCTCGCGTCGCGCATCTTGAATAATAAGAGATCACCCTTTGAGCCGAATAAACATCAGCGCGATCCTCCCTGCGAATATCCTCCATTCTGCCAGGTGAGTTTATGGAGCTTTCAAAGTTCACTCCTCCATGAATCACCTCAAATATTTGTACTTTTACGCAGCACATTTCTCCCCCCTTTTCCACTCGAATATGAAAAAATAAAAAAGTACCCTATGGATACTTGATTTCATGCATCGACGCGGAGACAAGAGAACCGCGAGATTCGGGCATTCAGCTTTTCCCTCGTTTTTCCACTCTGATGTTGAAATTCTATCGCGCTATCGCCTCGATCCGATAAGTGACTTAACGGCGATGAAAAATGCAGCACGGCCATCAACGTGCAACGACGTTTCATTGTTCCGCTCGTTTGTCATCCCTGGTGCGCTCTCTTGGAACGAGAACTCGACGGAACGTTGGCGGGAGTAATTCAGAAGCCTTTGGTGCTTCGGTGTCTCCATAAACAGACGCTGGGTCGAGCTTGAATAACACCCACCGCTTTGGTATTTCTAATTCGTCAAGGCGGAGGCACATTGTCATCGCCGAGTGGGCGTAAGGCTGAAATGCCAAGCTTAAGTCGGTGTCTGAAATACGCGGCGCGATGTCGATTCATGACTCAAGGCTTGCATTCTGTCGATGACTGGAAACGACGAAGCGAGCGTATCGCGAGGATCGAGCATCGCTGAATTATTTCACGCTTCGCGATCGTAAAGTCGAGTGTCCAGGCAGCGTTTGCACGTTCGAGATAATGAATTAAATTTTATCGAATGGAATACGTTTACACGGTATTGCATGGTTTTCATTGATCAATGCGCCGGCACGTCGAGTTAATCACTGTTTAACACCCGCTTCTTATCTCCCAGTGCACCAATGTATGAGAAATATGAATAAATAAGGGATACGTACTCCTAACCTCTGACTGGGGAATTTGTTAAGGACGAGTAATGATTCACGTAGTCTTAGCTGGCCAATTATTTAATTCCTCACCCGGTCTCGTGCAGCTGGGAATTTCCGGTCCAGTCAGCCCAGCGTCCCTCTTTTTCTACACCATTTATCTTAATACCGTCTAACTCACTTCCTTCTTCTTTATAATCGTCCGATATCGATTTAATTTAAAGTTCAAGTTTGGTATTCGTTTTAATTATTGTAACGTGAATTACTAATGTTCCACATAAAACTGCATATCCAGCTCCATAAGATCAGCTGGAGAATGCAGTAAATTAGTGAATACAGCTTGTTAAAACCGCAAGGAATCGTTACTTGTCTATAAATAGATCAATCTTATAATAAATAATAGCAACATATAACCTCTATGCTTTGTGTCCCAACAAGTCGTGCCTATTACAGCACGATGATCGATCATCACGCAGCATCCCCGATTCACGATCCTTCCCATCCTTCGAGATTCTCTGCATCGTTCCCTGGCCGATGCTCTGCCGGCAGCTTTTTATCGCTGCTTCCCCCACCACGAGCCAAGCGAGCTTCGAGGCAAGTAGTCAGTGTACGCTCAGTGTCAGACCGACGGGCAGCGCGCGTAGGCAGTCGTGCCTCGTACCTCGCGAACTTTTCGCAATTCCTTCTGGAAGGACGACGAGACTTTCGAGACAATCGTATTAGAAAAAAAAAAAGTTCCTCCTGGTTCTGCAGGGAGCGTGGGAAGAGTCCTCCAGGTAAGTCGAGGCGACTCTATCGAACCCTCTGAGCAAACACGTGCTGCTCGATCTCCTGTTGAACGTCTCATCGCTCTTTCTCACTCTCACTCTCTCTCTCTCTGTCTCTCTCTTTCTCTCTCGAGTCTATATCTTGCCTCTCCGTTACTCGATTTATCTTTCCTTATTGTATCTCGTGTCAGCTACAATTTATTATTATTTGGCAGTGATTTAATGTTTTGGATTGAGTGTCGTTTAGAGTGGTGATAGAGGAGTGAGATTTGTTGTTTCGGTTTGTCCGCTTAATGGAACGTGTGGGTAGCTTTTCGTTCGTAGATCGTAAAATGGTGTTCTCAGGTGTGGGTTTTACAGCAGGCCGTTGATTAGTTTCCGGCGGTACCGAAGTGCACGCGTAAAGAGTTTTAACGGAGCAGATTTGAAATATTGGTGACTGGATGAAGTTCAACGAGTTCCTGGCACGGGGAGACCCTGTAAAGAAGCTTTATTGGAAAACTTTTAATCCACCTGCTGCCAGGTTCCTGTTCTCGGATGTTATTAAATTTCTGGATCCTCGAGCTCGATAAACTCCGTCGTTCGATGTGCCATCGTCCGTGTCGAGCACGCGACACCTCGTAGCTCGATCGAAAATTGCATCGAAGGCGGAGAATACGCGCGTGGCTTTGTCGGAATCAAGTTCCTTTTAGATTATCAAGTTTATCTCGTTAACCCTTTTAATGATCGAGCCACGCACCGAGTGGACACACATTTACTTCGTACAGTGAGAGCAGAAGTGTCGAGGAGAGTACGAATAAGCTGCTTTGAAAGGCCGCGAATATGTACTATTGTTCGATCAAGTTCATTCCCATTTCGTATTCCAGAGCTCAATCTGACAGGATCGACGGAGCTGCTCTGCTTCTCCGTCTTGCCGCGTTATTCGAGATCCTGAAACGCGAAACCGATAGTGCGCCTAGTCCAGTTTGGTCGAGCTTTTATTTTTATTATACACACAAGGTCGGACAATGAAGCCCCGAGCCTCGAATTTCGACGGTCTATTTTCAATCAGAGACTCGTACGCGCGCCTGTCTACGAATAAAAATAATCCCCGCGAATTTGGCCCGCGATACTTAATCTTCCTTGTTCGGATCGCCACGAATCAATGTACTATCCACCTATGCGAACCTCGGATCTGAATCCTCTCACCGCTCCTCAAGATCACTGCACGCGCTTTCATTCGATTCGTCGAGCAAGAAGACCAGGAGTATCGTGTCTCGTCTAAATCCTCTCTACAAAGTAGTCTGTCCATTGGAAAGTCGAGATCGGTCCTCGCATCTAAATTCCACCAGCCTCGATTGGAACATCGACGTCCGAAATTGCGCGGCTGCTCTGCGGATTTAATTTCACGCCCGAGCCGCTGATAAGTCTTAAAGGAAGCCAGACCTCTTTAACGAAGATCCGTTGAACCAGCGCCAGAATCTCGCATCCCTTCCTCGCGCGCCCTGTCCGTTCTGACACTCTTCTAATTAGCGAGGGCAAATTACAGTTTCGTGTTAATTGACCGTCATGCCTCGAGATCGAAGGACGCTAAGCTCTCTCTCTCTCCCCCTCCCTCTCTCTCTCTCTGTGTTTGCGCGCACTAACGAGCCACGCAGAGGGAAAACATAATTTAATACTCGCCATATTTACGGTGACGGAACAGCGCGCGACGCCTTTACCAACCGAAACTAATGGCTATCGATTGAACGAACGACCGTTTCTTCGCCCCTACGGAATTGCGATGTCAATGCAAAGAAAAGGGACATCCCGCGAAGGCGCGAAGCAGTGTAAATATGGTCTGTGTATTGTCACAATACGGCCTTATTTTGAGGCCAAACAGGCGGCAGTGTACTCGATGCAAGTTTCGAATGGGAGGTTCCTCGGTGCAACAGCTTCAAACGGCACCGCGTCGATGCAAATCGAATCAGCTGGGCGGTTATCCAAATCCGCGCAACCTGCTCGATCTCGTCGATCTCAGTTCCGAGAAGTTCGAGTCGATTTCCCATTTTGTTAACACTAGCCACTTTCTGGGCATATTTAGAACACCACATACATCTTTAAAAAACAGGAGAGAGTACAAGGAAACTCCATTATATCAAAATGATGATCTAAATACTGCATGGAAATCATGGAAAATCTCAAAAAATACATCGTTATAAAGTACTACGATTTTTTTTAAAGACAAGACTGACCAGTCATTTTGTCTGGTTTGGTAGTTCTAGTGTTAATCAGCGCGATTGCTCTGCGCCGCGTGCAGTGGCAGCTCCTCGAGATGTTTTATGCACGCAAGAGACAAGAACTCCTCGATTTCTCTTTGTGTCTCGGGGAGTAACACGACGAAGTTCGTAAAAAGTTACTCTTTAACCGGGTCGCGACCCAGTTGATCGAGTAATCAGTCGCAATCGTTGCTTTTCAGATCGACAACCTCCGCAGGATTGATCGACGCCTCGCGTAAAACTCGGTCGAAACTAAAGCACCGCTTACATCAACCTCCCTGTCTTTTGGCGCCGCGATACGGCCGGCCAAGTTGTATTAATATTTGCCCCGGCATAATCCCTATTTCGTTCGCTTAAACACGTCTACTGACGTCACGCGAATTACTTTTTGCTCGGTCGTATAGCCCTTGTGAATGGAAGGATAATGATTAACGGCTCGGTCACTTGGCCTCTGGCTTTAACCGAGGATTTAATCGATAAAACGATTTAATCGAGAGAGAGAGACGATTTATGGAGGGAGTTTATAAAGCTCGACTACTCGATTTTCGCCAGGATACGCTTGGATGGTAAATTTCATTTTCCTAGGTTAATTCTCTTAATGACTCGTGGTTTCTCCTGTACTTCCACTCCGATGATGGTTTCGCTGAGCGCTGTAAGGTACTCTGCAAGAGCATTTCATTATTGATTAATTCACTTGAATAAACCTCCTTAAGTCTGCTGCTGAAAAATTGCTCGGTTTACCTGTTAATATAACGCTATAATACTATACTTGTATACCAGACGATTAAACATTCTGCATGAATTTTGAATTGCACTGGAAGGATCCCAATCTTATTGAGTATGCGTGACCGAATAAATGGATTGCATGCAAGGTCAATGCTCGCGACAGAAGGCCATTAAACGCACGAAGCTTGTATTTCACATCGCAAAATACATTTCGAAATAATATTATTAGACGAAGGTGCATCGTGTCTCTCATATACGAGGTAGTGATCATCCTTCATCATTGATAATACAAAATCATTAAAAAATCGAGAATACACACGAAACTTGTAAGCTTCTCTTGTTTCACTTTGTTCTATGTACTTCTTCAACGTGCAGTTCTTCGCCTCTGGCTACTCACTAGCGAATATAAACCTCTCCTGAAATCGTCCCCTTCGTTCCACGACCGGTTTTGCACCTCACGCGACGTACACTCGCCCCCTTGGAAATTAACCGCAGGGGTGCGTTGGGCGGCACTGCCCTCTTGCATCCGCAGGCTCAATACTTTGCTCCCCTTGGTTTCAAGCCCCAACCCGCCGATTTCCCCCAGCGCACCCCCAAGGGCCTGGCTTCTCGATGGAATGCGATATTACGGCAACCTTAAGGTGGCCCCTGAAAAATACCCGGCAAGGCTCCCGGATAAAAAATAAATATTCCCATCAAGGCACGGAAATTGCTCAATAACTGTTTTCATCGCTCTTTAAATCGACGATAAACCATTCCATTTTTTGCTCCAAGCTAGAAGCGCCGATCCGCCTCGTGCGCGTATATAGGATGCTGTATAGTTATGGATGATCGATGAAGAGTAAAAAATTATGGGGAATTATGGAAAGTGAGCTGTTATCAATGCGAGTTTGTTTTTACAAGAAATTATCGAGCAGCCATTAAGTCTGATAGTTGTAGAGTTGATGTCTGATATGTAGGTTTATAGGTTTAATGCGATGTTTAATAAATGATAGGTCGTTCGATGAGAAATTATTTGTAAATATCATATACCCGAGTTCGAGGTGCTAAGGATATTTTTATCGTTTGAGACCGGATTAGAGGACGATTCATAATAAATCGACGTATATCATATTTTAAGCTTTTTATCAGGTTAATTTAAGTTGTTTGTCAAAAGTTAATTATCGTATTTTAAGTTTAGTATCCGATATATAAATGATATCAGGTAACTTTTGGGAAGTTAGGAAAGCTTGCGGTCATAAATTCAGAAGGCTTAATCGTTGCGAACGATTTTACCCGCAAATGCTAATTAATCGTTGGAATATTTTTCGACGGGGGAATATCGAGGAAGAGGATATTGCACAAATGTAAATATCCGCGGCCCAGTTAACTGAATATGGACGTAAATCGCGAGCAGAGACGTAGTTATTGCGGTCTAAGGCCGACGTGGGAAACGCGACGAGTCTCTTGAAAAAAACAGCGATGCAATCGGACTCTATGACTTATGGTTACCTCGGTGCAACTCTAAGAATCGATGATGATAATCTAGGCAATGGATGAAATCCACGATAGTCGTTCAAAAGTTTTACGAGGTATCTAACCTTAATATCGAGTTGATGTAAACAATATATTTGATGCACACTGTCCTCAGTTAAATTGGCTTTCATAAATCTGTACTTCAACAACGTGGTATGCTCGAAAATTTAATGTATCGAGGTCGAGAATTAATAAAAAGAAAATTTAATAAAAATTGAATGAAAGATTATTTGAGACCCAATTTATTGTCTTAATGATCGATTATTTGTATCCCAGTTTCAGTGTAATAAGAATAACAGGGTTCAGACTCGAGTAAATCTGGTGTTTCAATTTTTTTTTCATATTGTACGAATTGCAAATTTTGCGAGGAAAGAACATCAATAATCTGAGTTTCGCTTATTTCGTTTCCTCTGGATTTCATTTCTGCGAAGGTGAAGCTCCACGATCGTGACCTTCGCGATTCAGGTGGCCACGATTAATTATTGGCGAAACTCCGTACAGTTAGAATCTCGAGCGCACGGTACGCAATCTGAATGATCCTTTTTGTGTCCTTTCTGCGAATCCCTGGAAGATCGATGCCACTTTCATGACGTAACGTATGCTCCGAGGGCACGGAATTCCCATTAGAATAAAAATGAAAATAACCCATAAAAAATAACCTTCTCCCGGTGGGATTTATTTTTTAACAATAAATTACAAATTATTATCGATTGGCACGAGCGTCTCTCTCTTGTGAATGTCGAGAATGTTATTATTTAAAAATAACTCGGGCAAAAGCAATTAGAAAAGGATTCCAGGCCGCCGACATTTTCAAGCTCAAACTACGCAGATCAAACTGCAGTAAAATACTCGTAAAACTTTTAAAATTACCCTAACTTCGTCACCAAATGATCATTGATCAGGCTTAAAAATCTTAACACCGTAATATCATATATCTTCGAAAGAAAAATCTGCCAAACTCTTCTTTAAAAAAAAAACATGTCCAAAATCCTCGTACTTTCAGTAACTAGGTTAGTGTGTTCAAAATAAAATCAATATATACTTGTACAATAACAGCAATATAAAAGACGGATAAGACGAGCTTCCACAAGGAATGCAGGATCCCTTGATCCATCGATCCTGCTTTAAGCCTGTCACGAAAATCTCGCGACGAGCGGCAGATATCGAGTATTTGCAGAAACTCGTTTCACGGACGATTAATCATAGACGCACGTAGCGGTTGCATCTTCTCCCGGATTCCAGCGATCGAAAGATCGAAGCAAATGCGTCCCAGCGCCGTATCACCTCGAGATTTTATATCCTTCTTCGAGGTATAAGCAGCAGAGGCGAGCCTCCTCCGAGAACTCGTAAAACCTTTATGCCCCTGTTAGACTCCCGTCGAGTTTTGTTTCCCCGCCGCTGTCCGGGGAATAAGGCATCGAGGACGCCATTTTATTCATGGAGAGACGACGCAAAAAGGCCCAACGTAGCCCTGAGGACAGTTACGCACGTAAATCCAATCATAGCTCGATCTCCAGCTCTTCCGTCGCCCCTGACAAAAACGACTACTGTGAATCTCGCTCATCACCTTTGCTTTTCCATGTGATATGCGTACTGTAGCCACAGTGAATTCACTTTAAACAGTAGGTCAAGTGACCTTGGCAGTTGGCGCGGAAAATTAATTTAAAAAGGAAGTAACGATTTTTGGCATCGTTTGGAATTTTTGTTATGGTATGTCTTTGTAAGTGATATAACTTTAAATTATCCTTTTTTCGTATTGAGAATAATTTTATGTATATAATTTATTCTATATATTCTTTATTTTTGTTTATGTATATATTTCTTTGTTTTTTATTTTGTCGTTTGCCCCCTTTTTTCAGAGTTTGGCATTCAGTGATAGAAGTAATTGAGGAATAAAGGAATTAGGAAATCAAGCAATTTGTATTGGCTTCAATTGTTTTTCATGATTTTGTTTCCCTTAAATTTGTTGAAACGAACAGATGCTTTATGCCTCATACCTGGGATCGAGCTTTGAGTTTCGTTGTCTTTTGTTTCCTCGTTAGCAACTGATTAGTGGACAGTTTTTTCTGTTGCACCTGCCGCGAACAGGAAAGAAGGTGAGGGATTGCAAAGCAAGGATACGGTGTTTCCACACACCCAAACTCTGTCCTATTTTACTTTATGCGCTTAAATTCGTTTGATCAACACTTTTTTTTTCTACACTTTCCGGGCACCAGAGTTCGATTTTACAAAGGCGTCGGCAAAGCTTTCAGATGTAAATTCTGCTTTGTTCGCTGCTCGAGCTATAGCGTGGCCTATAGATAATCCCAGTCGCTTATAATTGCATTTTAAAAACATGCAGATCGTTCTGAAAGTTCTGAAAATCCTCCAATCTAATCTGATTGAACAGATTGGTTTGTCGAATGAAGTTGCACGTGCGGATACGATGTCATCCGTTTACTCTGCTCCTATTAATTGCTAATCTCGCATTGTTTCTCTGAATTCTCGATTAAGATCGTTCTCACGAATAAATACCCGCCACTGAGATCACAATTGCGATTAAGAACTACGCGAGCTTGTTTTCATCTACGAGAATGATCGCAGAAAGTGTATTTCTAGTTGAACCGACACCCTTATTCCGGGCGTTGAATGCATTGTGAATCATGAGTTTACGGCGCTTCTTCTCGTTGCGCATACCACGATTTTGGCTCACGTTTTGAGCATTGTCCAAAACCATTGGCTCAAACTACAGGCATCCTTCTCTCTTCGATTTTCGCTGTACATCGTTTGACTAAAGCTCGACAGCTCTTCCAGATTGCAAGCCACCAAATTTATACCAAACGTATTATACACGAAACATTGAAATTCTCAGTATTAATAATTTGATGTTAAACATTAACCGCTAAGATCATTTAATATTCATGCCACTATGAAGAATAGGCACAAAAGTGTCTGATCCAGTGTACATATATATTATAAAAAAAATCCACGAGCAAAGCAAATTCGATCAAGGTTCAAACTCTTACCAAATATATATTAAATTGTCCCAAAAGTGTCTTCTGCTACCTGAACACTTTATCTGGCAACGTTTATACAAACATGAAATCAAATCTATTAAATGCAATCTTCATCCTTCAGTCCCCTTCGAGTTGTACGCATTGTTCAATATAATAATACGAAACAAATGCATTCTGCACCTATTAAGTATATATAACATTTATAGAAGGGAAAAATCATTTGAGACAACCTAACAATTCAATTTCCTTATCTCTGCCAATTTCTTATATTTCATTAATTAAAAGCTGAAACAAGTCGTTCTACCCTCCACGTTCTCGCAAGAAACGCCGCTCTCGTTCGATGCGGTATTAGCGCGAGGCGCGAATTTATCGAAGGCCCACCCCGCCCACTCGGAATTCTCCAAAGGAGCCTTGAGTGTTCCCTCGCCTACAGCGGAGCAAGACTGTGAAATAATGTACATTCCAGCCCTCGTAACAGTCTCACGGTCGTTCGACCGAGAGGGTAGGCTGGGAAATTAGCGGCATCCACGTGGCCCGAGAATTAATTGCCTGTTTTGCGCCCGCGAAAGGGAATTGTCCTCGAATCCTGCCGGCCGTAATTATCCCGCGAATATTAATTCCATTAGTTTAGCCGGAGCGCTCTCTCGGCAGGAGCTTCTTGGAGCATTGATGCGACATTACCCCGAGGCACGTTCGATGGATAAGCGAGCGGCTGATAAAAGTAGCGACTACTGTGCGCAAATTAACGCGCGATATTCCAAGCGTCGCTGGCATCATTCCGCGTATACTCGGAATGATAGTTGGCTTTCGAATTTGATCGATCGATGAACTGGGCTCAACCCTTTCTGTATATCATTTTTTATATGTTCCGTATATTGTTTATATCTGTCTTGTTCTGTATATACTTTTGTTATATTTAAATAACTTTAATTTATATGTAATCCTGATATAAGTTAAGTTATATCTATATTTTAATTTGACATATATTTACATATGGTATATAAGTGTTACTTGTATGATCAATAGAATTTTATATAAATTTTTTTTAATACTAAGCCCATAAACCGCACTTCTTATAGGAAACATTGTTTTATCAAGCACAGTTCTTATTTAACCTTCAGAAAATATTATGCGCGTATTTTCAGCGTAAATTCTCTGTTGCGTGTTCGTGATATATCCTGATTTGTCGTTTATCGATTTCATATCCCGTTTCATATAGTCCGAGGAGGTTACTCTATTTATTTTCGTTATTCCTCGAGTTTGTGTTTCATCCTCGGCAAGGGGTTACTTTGGAGTTTAATACGATGATTTAGAAGCACGCTCCGCGCGAAACGATCGTCCACAAGGTGGACGAGGGGACGAGATTTGCATTTGAACGACGCAATGCCTTTCTGAGGGTATCGAGACTTTTCTGTATTTCCCGGAATCAACTCACTCGGCTGATTTGCCAGAGCCGGATTTGGGCATGAATCTCCATCGCCTTTGAGCCCAGACGCGTAGGCGGAGAAAATCCGAGGAGCTGAAGGATAACGGTAGGATTGATCGAGCTTGGATAATCCCAAGAGCTTGTTTCAACGAAGGCTGCTCTAATGATCATTCCATTGTCTGGGACGCAAAGCTGGAATGGTCCCTTGGATCATTCGTCGTTATCCAAGAATTTATATAGAACGATATAAATCCTCGCCTTGGAGATCGATCGGTTAGTTCACTCGTGATCTATTTCAGCTATACAGTTGAAATTTGAAAAACGATCCCTCGCTCTAATTATTTCTCATTATCGTCATTCTTCGTGCCGTCGCGACACAGAAACTCCCGTAACAAATGCCAAATAACGCCTTCTGCATTTCTCTTTTCACCCTTTCTCCGATATGAAACCCATTCACCTTTCGGAGTAATCCGTGTCGCGGCGTTAAAAATAAAGTTATAAAGTTAAATAATGGTATAAAGGTTACATCAGCGTTATATAACAGTAGAGACTATCGATCGTCGATTGAGAGAGGAAGTGCGTTTTATTTTCTTTTTCAAATCGCCGTGCTCCATATAACAGAACTCTTTTTCGCCCGTCGAGCGGGAAAATAAAGTATAACCAGTTTTCCGACAAGCGGCCGCTTCGAGGCTTGGAAGAATCGCGCATGACTTTTCTGAAGTGCCTTTTTTCACGCTGGTTATTTCTGGAGCACGTTTCGATGCGTATAAGGAGGCCGCACGGTGTCGCGATGCATCACAAAGGACGTGGCCGCATGTCGCACGTGAGACTTTCGAAACGCGTCTCCCGTCCGTCGTTCATCACCGACGGGATGAAAACGTTTTGACCGTTGTCAAGAAGCTCCCACATTTTGTTCCCTGTAATTTATACGACGCCAACGTGTGATTTAGTCTGATGGACGCCCAGGCCGTCGTAATTTGTACGGAAACATAAATAAGGCGTGTCAAAGGGTTCTGTTTGATGGAAGGCGTATCGATAAACGGCTCGAGACTAATTCCAAAAAAAAAGCACGCGTCGACGTGTCCGATATTATACGTACTCAAAATTGTAACGACGCATTTCTCTTTTTATCATCTTGCAGACGTATTTTTTATATATACACATTTTTTATTATCGCATTTTTTTAGAAACCTTTCTAACACGACCAATGTGAACAGTAATATTTAGCAGGTATATAAATTATCGTTAATATTTCCTAGGTATATATATAATGTATTGATTTTATTTTCTATTATTTTAATAGCGTTTTATTTTGCTTGTACTTTGCCCTTCGTTGATATTTCGCAGGTATATATATATTTATTTTATTTTTTTTTGGTTTCATTTCGTTACAAGCGTACAATTTCCATAGCGTCCATCGGGTATGCCTCACCTTTTGTTGTCCATCGATGTCGATTAGTTAGCTTGGTTAGAATTATGGAGCGTGGAAGTGATCGCCGTGCAGCCGCCGCTCGTGGATACGCCGCCTCGGCGCTGTGTATTATCGGATACTTTTATTATGGGATATTTACAGAGTATGAGATAACATCTTCCGTCGTCGACGGGCTTACGAAACGGCCTGTATGTTTCTTCAAGTCTCTCGAGCACAACCGGAAGATTCTGGAGGGTCCGCTCCCGTCTCTCAGCGCGATGACGTAGACGGAGACTCGCCAGGCGCCCCGATATTCGTTGCACGCGATGTAAAGCACCTTTCGTAGCCTTCCTCTGCCTGGACAACGCGGATTATTTCCATACCCCGTTTATTCGCGAGCGCGGATTACGAAGTTTACTCTATCCACAGTTTCCTATTTGCAACCAGTCCTCGCCATTTTAATTAAGCGCACTGCACGAAAATACACAGAGATCAGCTATGTATGCACTTTTTTTTCATTCTATTTTTTGAAGCTGTACATTATATTCTCGCGGATTGGAGAGGGATTTTGGGCAAATTCGTGAGTAATCACCGTTTAAGCTGAGTTGCGAATTACCGTAGAAAATTTTTCAGAAACGAATAATGAACGTTGAGTACAAATATCCGGGATTTTTTCCTCGCATAAGCTGCTACGATTAACTGGTTTAGGATTTAATACGTTTAATGTAAGAAGTTGATTATAGTCTGCTTGATTCCACCATTTTGTGAATATCCTAGACAGTATATATATATAAGTCAATATAATACTATATACATATGATTTGGAAATTTTTGCAAAACAATGTAGTGTTCTATTTTTCATAGCTTATCCACACAAATTTGCTATATTAATGATCGTATACGCTATCGCAATCAAATACCCCGTCGCTACTCGCATAAGTGTTCTTAAATAATTATGATATTCTGCATTAAAATGACGAATGCAATCAAAAGCTATTCAGGATTGATTCAAAAGCCCTTCAATATTCAGGATTGAGTTCGCTGAGCTATGTTACTCGCGCGAAAGGATTATTCAGAAGCGACTCACGCGATTAGAACTCGGACGATCATCCCCGAAGGCGCGTTGTGCAAGGCGCCTCCTAAATTGTGCAATCGAGCATTGTTCCGAGCGCAAACCTATCAATACGACTCTGTCGTCGTTCGAAGCCTCGTCCTGGCACGAGCCTCGCCACTCGCCTCGGCGACATCGAACTTTTTGCGCGGCTCGCGTGGCAAAACGAAGAGCAAGCACAAAAGCACGATGGAATTCGCGGAATGCGCCGATTTCGTTTCTGGTCTATAGTTAGCGCGAAATATGTTCCACGAAGCCTTTGTCGCGATGCGCGTTAGGAACGAGCCACTTACCAAAACGTCGTGTCTTACTTTCGACGAAAACACGAGAGGATCGTTTAAAGGGAGCACGAAGTCGTCCCGATTGTTTCCCAGTCCCTCGAGAAACACGAAAGTCGATGCTTTGACTCGAGAAATGTTAGACCGTCTCGAAAGTTCCTCTCGTTTCATAAGAAAACGTTAGATCGTCTCGAAAGTTCCTTTCGTTTTATAAGAAAACGTTAGATTGACTCGAAAGTTCCTTTCGTTTTATAAGGAAATGTTAGACCCTCTCAAAGGTATCTTTCGTTTACAAAAAAAAACAATGGATGCACAGGATTTATTGTTTTGTATTATTCTATCGAATCGTATGTACAGCTAGAGATTAATAGAAGATAAATACTACAAAATTTAACTCGTTATCTTCCACGTTTGTATAGACGATAATAGATGAAGTAGCATACTTACAGATAGCGAAAGACACTTTTCAGACGACCTAATATTCATCGTTAATCTTCAAAGAAGGCTACTCAAAGTTGTCTCTATCTCAAAAATATTAACGCAACCTAAATATTAATTGCACACATTAAGCGCACTCTAACTTCATTTACGATCCACCAAGAGGTCATTAATACGCATAATACTTCGTGCAATGCCTAAAAGGACTTATTCGTCGCGATAGAAGCCGACAGTTCAGGCCAGCACAGCTTTGATCAATCAAGTTCCAATACATCGGGCAACAAGGGTGGCCTTTGATCGATCGCATATAAAGACGATTGGCAAGGATCAAAGCGCAAGGCCATCTCCGATACCTGTTGCACGCAGGGAGGCCGACGTTTCCTCGTCGGTCCCTTTGTCCATCCGCCAATACGCTTGGCGCGGCCGGGCCTTTCGCGAGGGACGAAAATATTATTATGTCATCTCGGGGATGTCGCAAATTTAGCGACACCCCCGGATTCCCTCGTAAATCGCTCGTGCCAGCCGAGCAAGTCGGAAAACTCGCCCGTGCTTATTCGAGGATCGTTCCCCGGCTTTTGTATTTATACCGGCCAACCAAAGCAGCGCGGCTGCATGCGTATCGGCCTTTAAACGCGCACAGCTCGAAAAACAAGGGAAAGGGAGGCCGCAGTCTGGTTAATGTTGCAGAAATTACGAGCAATTTCGGGCATTTACCGATGAAAGCAACGGCGGTGGCTTCTTCGGGGCCGGAGAATGATTTACGATTCGACTGAGGAGCCCGCTCTCGAATGCGGGGGAGCGTTTATTCGAATTCGAGAAAGAAGAGTCTCTCGACACCCTTGTCGCGGATTTTGGTGCCCGAAAGAGCCGAGTGGCACTTCGGTGTTATTTATAAAGAGCGAGATCGAGGCGGCGGGCTCCTGGAGGAAGATCTTAAATATTTCATGAAAGTTTGGAGGAAGTTGCGATGAGATGCCTCGCGGTGCTGGTTACGGGCTTCCTTGGAATAATGAGCTCGGACGCGAGGCTCGCATCGACAATGGTGGCGCCAGTATTGAGAGGGATATTGTATTATCGAGAAGTTTTAGAGCAGGTCTGGTGGGCTAATTCGAAGTGCAGCGCGAGCCGTGTTAAGGGCCTAGAAATTTCGAAGGGCCCTTTACAAATAAGGATAGTTTTTTTTCAAATACATGACATTTTCAATACAATGACAAATACAGATATATTTTTTCAATATTTATTTCTAAATCTCACATTTTACATGACATTTTCAATACAATGACAAATAAAGATATATTTTTTCAATATTCATTTCTAAATTTGACATTTTACGTGACATTTTCAATACAATGACAAATAAAGATATATATTTTTTCAATATTCATTTCAAAATGTGGCTTTAGAGAGAATTTCGTACTTGTTGATTTTTATTCCAAGCGATTAATTTGAATACAGAGGTACACCGAAAGTGTTTCATCGCGAGTAAATATGAATAAAAAGAAAGACCAGTACCAGAGTCACATATAAAAAAACATTGCGTATTAAACCAACGACAAAATGTATTTATATGGTGATAAAATAAAAATAAAAATAAAAACACCCAGTACTGGAAAAAGAAAATAAAATTCGTGGTATATAATCGCATAAAAGAAGACGTATTAAACGGACGTAAAAACGTTCTAAGCTCTCGTGGCTATCAACGAGGCGAATAATTAGGAGGCTGTTTCTGGTGCGTCTCTCTCGTCGAACATCAAACGGAGAAGTTGTGAAATGTCCCGACGGATAAGTGCTCCTTTTCGAGACAGGGAGGAATATTTATTGGGCGCTGATACGGCGCACTTTACCTCGCGGC
Source organism: Ampulex compressa (assembly GCA_038496175.1). Classification (NCBI taxonomy): domain Eukaryota; kingdom Metazoa; phylum Arthropoda; class Insecta; order Hymenoptera; family Ampulicidae; genus Ampulex; species Ampulex compressa. The sequence goes on from JBCFXI010000487.1 coordinate 119,826, forward strand.
CGTGGCCTCTTCTTCGTCACGCACGTCGATCCCATATCATTCGACTTTTTGATCTATTTATACCGCCAACACGCTCGAATCTCCCAGTTTCCTCGGCCATCCGATTTTTTTTTTTCTCTAGATTTTCAGCTAAAATACTCCTCAGTCCACCCGCGTTTTCTGTTTATTTCCATCGGGCATATTTATACGCGCCGTAAGTCAAATTTCCCATCGTGAATATTTTCCTTCTCTGATATCGAGTTTCCTCGGGGTTAATGGTATTAAATCGACGGTGTCGAATTCTAATTTGCGCCGATAATTGGGGCGATTCGCGCCTTAGGATCAATCGGCGAATTGGCTTCAGCGTCAAATTCTATCAGCTTCAATCCTCGTAATTGCGCCTAAAGTATTTCGATCGTAAAAGTTCTTAGCCGTTTCGTAATGTGGGTAATGGTAGTATCGAAGCGCGAGGCTGATGGCGTTAAGTGTTTTTGTTTCTCCACGTGCCGGGGGGAACACGTTTTTTCTGACGGCCCGAAATAAATTATTCCACCCTCTGAAAAAAAAATTCCTCTGTTCCCGTGGACCGCTTATACGCCGTTTAAACGCGGACGAATGTCAAACAAGTAAGCGGTGTCATCCTCGGACCGTTTTTCGTTGTCGTAAATGGGAAACGAGATCCTGAAATTGTTATATTACGCAGCACAATCTATCTAGTGATTTTAAATCAAATGTTTTATGCTCTATTCCTTAATGTCATTGCTGATGATTCACTTTTTTCTAGTACTATTCTTATACGTAATTATGTCTGATGATGGGGGAAAAAGTACAAGATTTTTTTGAAGAAATGTTATCGTGCGGTTGTAGAAGGAGACCGTAGAATATCTGCAACCCCAATTTTTCCTCTTGACTGTCGTTTAAACCGCAATTGGCCATTACTACTTGACCATTGAACATTTCACTTCACGTTCGAAACTTTCGATCGACTTCAAAAAAGACTCCTCGAAGCTTTTTCAGATTTATATACGAATTTAGAGCCCCTTAAAACTTACTTTCAATCTCTCGTTTAACCATTCGGCGGGGACCTTTCTCCGCCTCTCACGACGAAGTGGGCGTCTCGAAAAAACGAATTCCATATAATAAAATCCCTGTTATCGGGAGCTACGAGAGACCTATTTCAATATATCAATTCTGTATACTGGGAGCTCGTAAACGACACGTTAAACATACTCTCGTTTCTCCACGGATCGATATCGCCATTACAACCAATCCAATACCGTCGAAGTGTCGTGGCGCAGATGTCCACGATCGAAGTATTATTCGCGCGAAGTAAATTTCAATCTATATACGCGCACTTAGATTTCGAACACATTTTACAAACGACCAAGTTATACGATGCGATGAATATCAAAAGTCGATATCATTATCCTGTAATACATCTTTGATGTATTAAAATTCCAATTAAAAAATATCCACGCGATCGACCTTGGATATAAACCATCAAACGCGAACGTACCTTCTTTTTTTTTTTTCGACACAGGCCGATAACGAACTTTTCCGTTAAACTTGAGAACTGTATTGCAATTACGTAAGATCCGCAGCCCTCCCCCGCATATTCGATGAGAATTTCGAGGGGATAGGATAATATTAGGATAATGATTTCTCGCGTTTCAAGGGTACGGATTTTTGGGTCGAGACGGATTAAATCGGGGCGCGGTAATGACGTAGATCATTATTTACGGTACATCCGAGCCACCCACGATCGAGGCGCTGCTCGGATCAGAAAGAAAATCGGCATCGAGAGGCGAATTATACCAAAGAAACACACTTGGTAACGCACACATAAAGGTCCCTCGCGTGCACTTGTGAAAACAGACCTCGAGGTATCTCCGGTTCCATCCTTCTCTGCTACTCGCCGTATCGAATCCTCGACTATCCGATTTCATCATCCTTTACTTCTCGGATTATTAACATCGTTCACTTTGGAGTTTTATTGAATTTCATTTCATACGACGTAGAAACATATTACCTTATCACGCTCTCAGGACGCATAATGTTTGATAATATTGTTATATATAGATCGCGTATAGGGAAAAAATGGCGCGATGGGGCTCAGATAGGAAATATACAAAAGAAGTTCCAAGGAAGAAAAGAATGTTTCATGTGGGAGGAAAATGCTACACGGAAGACGTCAGAGCAGAATGTAGATAGTCGTTATTTAAGTCCGGAAGATGTTTCTGGAGCGACTAATGTTCGTTAATCGAGCTCTGATATTTATTAATTCGAATCTGGATGCTGGCTCGTCGAATATGGGCGGTGTTGAGTTTTTTCGTGAACTTCGAAAGCTCGAGGAGCCCTCAGCGTGCCTCGTAATTGTCGTAGGTCGTCGCGAAATTATTTAAAAATATATCGCGCTACCAGTCGCGCGGATATGAGACTATTTCGGGCCGAGACGACGGGCTTTCGTGCTTTCCACTAGGGTTAAGCTGGGTTTACGCACGCGGTCCTCGCGGACACGTGTCTCTTGCCCGGACAGCTCGCTCGGACGTTTCTGAATCTTTACAAAGAACTCTTGGATTTTATTCCTACCATACATAATGAGACAAGGGATATTTCATCCTCAGCAGTAAAAAAAGCAAGATAATAAAATACGTTTTGGTTCGATAAGATTTTCTGTGTTACAGTTTAGTCAATTATAGCATCGTTCGACTACTTCATGATTTTCAGTTACATTTTATAAACGAAGAAAGTAAAGAAAAAATTTTGAAGGAAAAGGATTTGTGTGTATGCAATGTTTTTTTTTATTCTGGTGCCCTATCGCATAATTCTCGACCAAAAAATCATGCAAAGCATAGGAATTAGTAAATGTAGAATGCTACGGCATCGTTTTTTTTTTGTACGAACATTTATCGTGTCATCAATAGTCTTACAGTAATCAGCAGCCCTCTCATTCCCTTAGTAATAATTCTCGAGTATTATCATCGTTCTTTACCACCACAATTATCGTGCAATCAACAGAAACTTCGACACACATCCAGCGTATCCCTGGAGATATTACCTCGTCACAACGTACTCTGTCATCAAATCGCAGCTTCTGCGCGCGAGCTTTTTGATCCTTCTATTTAAACGAGCATCGAGATTTCCCTCGTGTCTCCATGCCAGTTCCACGGGAGCTATCGGATGAACGGAGATGTAACTCGCGAACCACCTGTTTCCTCTGGAAGTAATCCATCGCGGCCAGTATCCAGCGTGGTCGCCTCTTCATTCATAATTCACGCGCCGAGGGGGTTAAAATACCGGGCTCGGAAATGCGCAAAATTGCGGAACGATCCCGGAAGTAACAAATTTGGAGGTTACAAATCGTCGTCCGGCAAACAACGGGCCGTTTCCTGAATTATACGCAGAGCATGCTGGGAGCTAATGTTTGGTTGATAAATAAACCGCCAAGCGCGCGCATGCGCAATGGGTTTTATCCTATCCACCACGAACAGCTTTATTGTGGAATAAAATATACGTTTAATTCCGCTCTACTAAGAGTTCTCGAATATTACGAAGAAAAGGAGGGTGCTCGGCGATCTTTATCGTGCTGCTTCACATGAAATATCGGCCCAGGCTTTGCCATATTTCTATTGTCGATGAAAACATTTCGAGGGATTTGCGCGGCAATATCGTAACGATAAGGTGGTAATAAAAGGATAGGGGTTAATAAAAGTAGACCGAGCTTTTAACATTATGGCGTATAAATCTTGACTAAGTTGAACGCGAGCTGATTTACAAACTTGCTTACTTTTGCTTTCGAGTTTTCCTTGCGGTGCGAATAGAAAATTTGTGGATACAAAAGTATCTCGGATTCTCGTTTCCTTTGGGACGTGCGATGCTTGAAATATTACGCGCGTTTTGCCTTCCTCGATTCTCCGAAGGGACTCGTTAAACATTCACGCGGTTGCATGCGTTCTGCGTACATCCAAATATTGGCGAAGCACGTTAAGAACTCGATAAAAGCACGATCAATATTCGGCGCGGCTGGGAAACGAAGTCAGCTTTAATCAAGTCGCGGTTCAACGAGTGACATTAAAACGTATTAATTAAACGCGTTTATTGCATACCGCAATTCACGCTCTGCTGTCCAAAACTGACTTCAAAAGAACTTTCAAGCTAAAATTATTTTCTTTCGAATTATTTACACGCAACGTTTAATCCCAAATTTTTGCCGCTATATACCTTTGTTTACTCCACTCGAACGCTGACTCATCGACAGGATTTTCGTCTAGAATTAGCTAAGACGTAAATCGGCATAAATATTCGCCTAACCTTTGATCACAACTGATCCCACTCCTCACTGCATTACAGTTGTTCTCCAAAAAAAAAACCCCTAACAGTTTTGAACTAAAATTCTCTTCATACATCCATTTATATGCCACAATTAATATCAAAATTGTCGAGGTTATACAAGCTTGTTTACTTCAATCGAATGCCGAATCGCCATTTTCCTCTAGAAATAGTTAAGATGCAAATGTTTTCCTCTGGAATTAGTTAACATGCAAATAGGCATACACATTCAGCCAAACTTGCGATTACAGCCTCGAGTCCTGACCCGGAACCTTCGCAGGTGTCACCCCTAAAAGGTCCAATTCAAATCGAACCTTGACCCAACGCCTATCCCTGACCCCGCGTACTCCAAACAAATTAACGTCTAATTCCTCCAGATCGCCACTATCACGAGTAACCTCTTACATTCGGTTCTTCGTTGACTTTATTATTATTAGACCGGGCCGTGGGCTTGCGAGGGATCTATAGGGTAGACCATATATCGGCCGCGATGATATTAGCAGCTGCCAACGTGAGTGTGGTAACCGTTATAGATACTTTATTGTCGATTTCTGATTACCCACGTACACGTCCATTATCGAGGAACATTAGGTATTTTCGCACTTAGCGAAAGGTCGATTATTATACGTCTCTCCCGAATAATGCTTCGACACGGCCATTTCCGATAGGCCTCGCCTAAAATACCTCGAAGCTTTTAATATCTTCAAGTTAATATCTCTGGAAGTCGGTCTTTTATTATATTATATTGTATTATACTTTCACTATATTTCATATTGTATTTATATTTTATTTATATTATACATTATATTTTAGGAGTTAACTTTACAATTCAATAACGAGAAAACCTTCGCCTCACGTCCAAGCAAAGAGCACGATTCGAATAAAACGCTAACTTCGTCCATCATAATCACATGGTTGCTCCTAGGCACTTATTATTTTATTTCAATTTTATTTCAATTTTCAAATTTTCATCCCAGCTGCGAACGAGAAGTACGATACGAGCAGCGTACCAACTACTTTTATAATCACACAGCTTTCCCTAGGCACCCGTTACTTTATTACAACCAAGCTCATTCACGATGATTTAATAACGAGAATATCTTCATCTCGCGTAGCAGTGAGAAGAAGTACAATTTGAACGGCTTGCTAACTTCGTCTTTCATAATCACGGCGTTGCTCCTGGGTACCTGTTATCTTATTACAAGGAGGCTTATCTACGATGATTCGACAACGAGAAAGTTTTCATCCCACCTACGAACACTGACGGATAAGCGGCTTATTATCGGGGCGGCGTGCGAACAAACTCGGGACTTTGGGTTGGTTCTATTCCGGAGCCGCGACGGCGTATTTCCGTTTGTCTTTGGCGGAGCGCGCGGCCAGAATAGCATCAGCGGGAACTCGGGAACGCTCATAACCCGGCGTTTCGCGGTTATATCCGACCGTAAGGTCCGACGCTAGGTCCCCAGGCCGATCAATCATCGCGAAGTAGGCGAGGGCGCTTATTATAATGACCGGCGGATCAATGGCCGTTTCGCTCTACACGAGATTCACTAATTTTCTACCCCTTTCGATCACTTTCCTTCGTGCAAAATATCCCTCACATATTTGTTTTTTTTTTTATCATATATCAATCATAATGCTTGGAAGCGTATACAAAAATGTAGTCCTCGATTTTCAAATTAAAAATCAAATTTTCAAAAGATGAAGGTAAAGAAACGTGCAGATTACGTCGTAATGAGTTCGATGATAAAATCGAATGGGATGAACGAAGACCAATTTTGTTTGCTTTCGTGACAAGAGTACGCTTTAGGTATATTATCCCATTCTTCTGTCGAAGCTCAGCTGAATAAATCGCCTTTGTTTTGCGGATCTTATTATCTATCGACCGCAATCAGAATTACAATGATAATAACACGTGCGAGAGTTTATCTTAATTTAGGCATAATTAACGAAATCTATTCGCGGTCGTTTATCATTCGCATTCTGAATGTCCGATAAGTTCTGGTGGATTAAGGCAAATCGCGGATACGTATGCGTTGGTTATGCAAATGAGCCGAGACGAGAACTAGGAGAGTGACATCCGTTTGCCATCGGATTTTTTTTTTCTCTACCATCGCCCTTTTTTTCTGCCCTCCCCCTTCCTCGAGGGCACGTCTCGTTCAGGGCCACGTCTCGCGTATTCGCGAGATTAAAATTCCAGCGGCACGGGACCGTCGTGGATTTTGCGACTGTTCTCCCGTTTATATTGATCTTGAGTTTTAATTTTAATCGTACAACTAATCTTTGTACTGAGTAATATTAACGAAATGACATAGCCATCATTTTCTTTGCTGCTTTTATATCGTGTAGTTTCATTCTCTTCGTATATATCTTCGATATAGCACACAATATAATCTTTATTTCGTCGAACAGATGACAGCAGGTGCTGAAAATTTAGAAGAAATATTTTAACAAATTGTATGTTATATATTACAAAAATAGCAAAAGCAGCTGGAAAGGAAATAACAATTAGCACCCATCTCACGAATTTGATAATAGGGTACGAAAGTCCGATTCGAAATCGACTGCACTTTGGCTCGCGTAAAAGTTATGGCCGTCCCGATGCAGTAAATTCCATGATATTCGCTTTGAAAGACGCTACGATCCGGCGGAGGAAAAAAAAATACATAAAACCACGTCCTCCGCGGATAACGTAAATTTTGATAAAAACCGATTCCTATCCTGTCGAGTTTGCGTATTCGAGACGCAGTCGCATTTTTTCGTCCTTCTAGAACGCCATTTAATGTTTATCGGGAGCGTAGAAGCGAGAAAGTTTTACGGCGTATCGAAATTTATGATCGTTTAATTTTTATCGTCCTTGCCATAACCAAGTTTTCGTGCTCGATAGTAAAGCCCATAGAAAACTTCCCCCCTCGTTAATGTTCCAGGAAAGAAATCCCATCACGATGGAAACGATATTTGTTCGCCACATTTTCTTCGGGTCGTTTATCTTGGGATCCATTATCTAAGCCGCATTGAGAAATATCGAAATTTGGATACGCGTAATTGTCGATACAATTTCGCGTCATTACTCGCCACGTTTAGTTAATTAATTTTTGGTCCTTGGAAATTGGTGAAAATTAAATTTGATGTCTGAAGATGTCTATTTTGATTAAAATGCGTTATGTGGTATTTTGTTATTATTTATCAATATTCTTGGATTCACGGCTGTATTTGATGAGACTTTTTTTTTTAACTAGACAGTAGTGTATTTTCTAAAAGATAGATAATCTTGATACACGTTTCCTCGTGAGATGTAAGGCTCTGAGAGAATATAAAACGCGCGTATCGATCAAGCTGCAAGATGTTTATCAACCTTTCTTAACCATCGAATCTGCCACAGGAAAACGTTCTTAAACGTCGAAAAAACGTTTACGCAACGTTGAGCAATAAATCTCGCGGAAGGTGCTGTCAGGAACAATGCTCGTGCCTTAATCGCGATCGTTTCGACGGAGAAATAACCGCACAAAGGTGAGATTGAATCCTCAAAGTACTTTCCCCTCCGATCAGGACCCAAGCTTTACAAACTTCAAGATAAAATGACATCTTGACGATACAGGCAACTTGGCGATAGCTTCTATTTAAACATACCGTCAAGTTTTCCATCAAGAAATCCATTTCACCTTCGAGCAAAAGCGAATTTCTTTCACAACATCCACATATTTTTTATTTCACAAACTTAAACACGCCGGCTACTTAAATCTTCAGCCTCCTTACATATTTCATCAATACCTAATCACATCACACGTCTAATGGTAAATACCAAACATTCATACTACTTCCCCATGACGCATCGATTTATAATTTATTACCAGTCTTCGAGCTCATAGTTAAACCGTACCATACAGCCTCCTTACATATTTCATCAATACCTAATCACATCACACGCCTAATGGTAAACACCAAACATTCATACTACTTCCCCATGACGCATCGATTTATAATTTATTACCAGTCTTCGAGCTCATAGTTAAACCGTACCATACTTCCGGCCTCTTCCCAGATATCATCGATCCTTCCTCGATTCGAAGTGCCGCGCGCTCCTCGCGGAAATGTTGGCAGGATTGTAAGCGGAAGCGACGGTTAGCGGCAGGCTGCCGGCCGACCGGAAGGCAGAAGAAAGGACGGGGGAAGAAAATGGAGTCAGGGGTGTAAAAAAGGTGGCGATACTCGAAAATAGCACGGGACGGCCTAGAACGTCGGCGGGCTGGTACCCTAGCTTTGTTAGCATTTATAACTCCATGCACGGCCGGTGCAGCTGCGGCCGTGGCTAAATAAACCGCGCGAACGACGTGGCTGCAGGGTAAACGAATAAAACAATGGCGAATGCATTGACGTCAACGTTGCAACGAGAAATAGCGGCTCTCGGTTACAATCCGCCAAAGGATCCTCGTCGACGACGAACGCCGGAGTATTCGAGTCGCGTTATCAATGCCGCTGGATTAATGTGAATTTATGAGAAGAGGTTATGGTTCCCCCTATGACAGTTCGTGTTGTTATGGTATCGTTATTCTTATGGCGGGAATTTGAATTCTTAGGTTGAGTAGCATTTTGTCATTTTTTTATAATTAATTAAACGATCAGATCAGGCGAATTAGATTTTTATTTATAATTAGACGTTTGGAAAGGTCCTCCTCGAAGGACGAAACGTAACGTATTAATAAAGGATTACGCGACTTGATTGAATTTTTGCTGGAAGAAGACCACATATACACACATTCTTAGGTTGAGGTTATGGTTCCTTTGTCCTTTTTTTTCTTGAATATTTTGGGTTTCTCGATTGTTTTGGTCATTTGCCCCTATAATTCCTTGCTGGACATGAACGCTATTCCTACCAGTTATTTTCCAGACGTATTTAGGTATGTTAAATATATACTTAAAGAAAAAGAGGACGAAGGAAAAATGTCGATAGATTTTTTTTTATCGGTCTGTACGCTGCATGAAAATTATGAAAAACCTCAGAAATGATTATGTCTCAAAGTTCTACGATTTTTCAAAGAAATCACTAGAAATCACAGTCGTGGTAGGAATAGACTTTAAGTCCACATTGTTATCTTTATCGCTACTCCTGGACTCGAATTTGGATTCTTACGATAAGGTTATGGCTTTCTACGGAAGCTTATGGATTCTTATGGTTTATATTGTTATGGATTTGTTATGGAATGCGTTATCTTTATCTCTTCTCTTCGATGCAAAATGGGATTTCTACGATAAGGTTATGACGCCTATTTATGATTCTTCATGGTCCATATTATATCCTACCTAGACTCAAATCTGCATTTTTGCGATGAAATTTTGATACCTCAGGCTCTGCGTTATTATACGCACGTAGTCGTTCACCAAGTTGTGTAGTTTTGGTAATTCGTCTGCAAAAACATAGAAGAGTAAAATATTTCTGGTGTCATAATATTATTAGTTCATGTACAGAAATGTTGAAGAGTCAAAAATCTACAATCGTCAGATTCGCGTGTCGCTGGATTTTGGGATCTTCATGGTTCATTTGTGTACCGAATTATTCCGTTCTATCGGCGCTGCCTTTATCAAGCTATCCACTTTAACGACTGGTACTCGCGATTGAAATTTACGTGACGCGACGAGGCTCTATTATCCCTCGATCTAAAGTCCCATCCATCGAATCCTGTGAGTCAAATCTCGACATATCCACGATATCAGCCCTTCCTGCCTTCTCCGATGCCGCAGCTTTTTCGTGGATCATAATATGCTGAAAGTTCCTCACCAGCTGGTACTCTACAGGGTGTCCAAAATATACCATATATCAGGAGCATTACAGTACACCTTGCTAGTTCCTGATTCGTTCCGCTTTGCACAGAAATCCTGTTAAGCGAAATTCCGAAATACTACACATCTGTCATATCAAAACCGTCTTAAGTATACCATGAAAATCATGCGAATCAGGAAAATGCCTTTTATGTTACACCAAGATCGCGTTATAAAACATAAATATATATCCAGTAAAGAAGATGTCGCGAATAAGATATTAATACTAATTACCAACCCAATTAATTCGATAAAATCCCCGATTGTTTCAACGAAAATATCGCAATGGAGAAATCGCTACTGTGCCAGGCTTCCTCGCGTTTATCGAATCGCGATAAACAAAAATAGTTCCACTAAGTTGTCTCTCCGAGTGTTACAGAAGAGCCAACCGTATTCGCCATATAGAAAGCCATAGTACTCGGAACTTTTTTCATCATCGAACAAATCACGGGCTTAACTCCCAGCAGAGTTAAAACCTTCTTCCAAAGTACACTTCCACGAGCTTCAGTAATCGAATCGATGCGATATTCCTCGAACTTTAATCCAGCATCCGGGGGTTGTATCGCGGAGGAGCGACTCGATGGTGATATCGTGATTCTTCGTGGAAGATCATTCTTCGGGATGGTGTCTCGTTGGGTGCGGAGAGGAGCTTCATCGTGACACCTGTGGATCTGCGGATTGGCAGCTTAAGCCGCCTTGGGGCTGCGTCGTTGTCGATACCGTCTCGTTGATCCCCGACAATGGGAATCCGCGTGCTTATCGATCGGCCAAATATTTACCTCGGAAACTCGGCAGCTGCCTTAGGATCAGCCCGTATTCTTCGCGGTTTGCAACTCTGGCAAGAGCCTGCGACGTTAATTCGAAGCGCGACCGTGCCGCGACTTGGCACCCGCCATTACTAATTAATTGGCCTCACTGTCGGATCTTCCCCCGTGCTGACACTCTTAATTATAACGTCGAGCTCTGGCTGGATATTGGGCCATTCGTTCTCCTGCGTCTATCAGCGGTTCACGCTTCTGGATTATTTACGATCACGGATCCGCTGCTTTTTCAATCGACTTTCGATAACAACGTTCAAACTTCGTGCGATGCTTAATTTTATCTTTTTTTATTTATATAAAAGTTCAATTTTATGTAAAAGAATCGTTGGTAGATCGTGTTGAAAGATTTCATCCGCGGATAGTCTTTTCGCGGTTTTTTTCTTTGTTATGAGATCGTTGTATACGTACGTTGATTCATATTGCATTGTCAATTAAGTAATTGCGGATTTGGGATTTTACTTTATAATCAACGACAAATAGCAGCTACGCAACCGGACGTCACGATTCTTCATAACGGAATTACAATCGAAGTATGAAATGTGAAAACAATATGGCGGGTGGGACATTTCGAATACGTAAATATATCTGAATATTAAACACAATCATCCGTGAAACTGCAATTACTTACTTGCCAACCCAGTATATGGTTTTTTGAATAAGATCTATATTGAACGTGCGGACGTGCGAATTCGGCGTTTCATGGAGGATTGAGAAGTTTCATTAAGTTTCAAACGATGCACGGCTAGTTAATTCCTTGGCTTCGAGCCGTTTGTTTCCAAATTTATTAAGAACCGACGATCACGTGACCTGCGAGCATTCGTTAAGGCTAGCCGTTCTATAAATACTTGTAGCGATGAGTTGTCGCCGAGTTATGACGAGCAATTAGTTATGAGCGGCTGGCGATGCGCGCAGCCTTATTTCGAGCTGAAGCCGGGGCGTTATAATCGCGATATGAGGAAGGAAAAGTAAATTCCACAAAGTAGGCCGAATGCCTGCGATGCCTATTCCAGAGCCCTCCATACTCGTACCCCTGATCCATTAGAACAATTCCTTTAAACATTCTATTTAAACATTTAATTACACGAACATACCTCTCAAATAATCATTATACTCTCTAATATTCGCCCAAGAATACTACAGAGAAAACTCAAGAATTAAATACATTCTACAACAGTACATAAAAACTCGAATCTTGATAGCCGATTATTCTCTAATCCTCGCACCTTTAACATCGATAAATAACACGCTCACAAGATAAATCAAAGATGAAAAAAAAAACAAGTTAAAAAAAACAACATTCTGTAATAAACGACAAAATAATCAAAATACGTGGCATTGAAGCATAATGATTACTTAGTAACATTTATTAACGTAACAATGTATTAATAACCAATTAAATTTCAATGCTCCACAATTAGATCGTTTTTGAGCAGCCTTGTGTATCAGATTCTACATAAACTTAGCAAGACAAATCGCGCCTACAAGGGGGAATCCTTAAAGCTATCGAGAGAAAAGCTCTGCAATTCCCCAATAACGGTACCCCCGGAATTCCGCGAATATCCGAGGTGAATATCGCCTATCGATTCGTTCCAAAGCAATTATGCGGATTTAAACGCGGCCGGTGACGTCTCTGTGTATAATAATCCGGCGCGTTCCGCGAGCTCGAAAATCGGCGCATCTCGTAAATTCGCCCGCAGACGCCCGCCCGGTAAACACATCCATCCACGCGACAAAACTGAACTACGAGGCGTGGCAGCTGATAGTCGTATAACTAGACTCGAGCCATTAGAATCCATCAAATTTGGAACCGTGATGGAGATATTGTGGTGCGCGAGGCTTTAAATGACCAGGTGTTGAAACCTGCGCTTTTGCCTGGGGGATGAAGAATGTGCCGCGTGGGAAACAGTGGAGAAAACTAAAGAGAATTGGGTATATAAGGAGAGTCCACGTTGAGGATGGATTTATTATTTTATTATAGAGAGCATGTTGTAGTGGGAAGCAAAGGAACGGATATGAAGTGTGAGAAGTAGAGCCACGTTTGTTCTTGTATCGAACATTTAGTAATATTATTGTTGATTGAGTGTGATTTATTTTGACTATTTGAACGAACGATATGTATTATACTACGATTTTTGGAGGGTCAGACGGGATGGTTTCTTATGAACGCATTTTTTTGTATTAATATCAGAATCCATTGTATTTGGAATTTGATGTATCATCATATGTGTGTTACGATAAAAAGCAATAAAAATAGCTATACTTTAATAAGAGATAATATTCGTGATGTTAATACGCAAAATTGTAAGTAATTAAGTAAATTTTCTTCTTGGACGAATTTTAAGAGCCTCTTGGAGTTTTAAAAAAAATATCCGCCTGTTTTTCGGACGATTCTTTGTACTTTGGATTTTTAGCATTGGTTCAACAAAATTAACTCGCTCCGACTACATAATTGAACGTGAATACCATTAAAATATCCTCGCTACCTAGAGGAATACAAAGTTCATTTAGCTACCGCATCGATAATCTACCTGGCTGATAATTTTCTTCGCTAATTATCCACTGAATTAATTACCTACCCAGCCAATTGTTCGCCAAGTTAATTACATACCAGATTGAACCTCGAGCCAGTTATAACAAGGAATTGCTTTTCTCTCGCGGAATCGATGTTTTCTTCCGATTGCAAGGCTTAATATCGTTACTTCAAACAACGATTCTCTCTCGCCGAGGTTCACGGAGGAACGAAAAGTCCACGGAGAAATGGGATAAAGCTGTGAAAGCGATGGCTAGTTATCGATCGATTGTTGTTTGCAGGAATAGAGCCGCTGCTTTACATTGTCCTACTTTTCATTCTAAAACAAGCATGATCGTCCTCGCGTTTCTTTCTCCTTTTTTCTCTCAGAGAAGCTAGAAAATTGACCACCGTGTGTGCATAATATTTCTCGATAGACGATTCCCAAAAATGATCCTCTTCCTTCGATGCTTTTAGGAACCAAAAATCACGCAAACAATTTCAATTTAATCATAGATATTAAATCACAATGAAAACGAGAAATGAGAAAAATGCAATCCAATCGCACTTCTTCTCAATTATCGAATCAACGCGCTGACTTCTATTGCAAACTTGCTCCTCCACTTAAAACTCAAAAATACGCTTTGATCAAAACACTTACAACAAACTCCTACAACAAAATCTCCAATGCCAGTGCACAATTTCGCCACAACTTCCAATTCACCAAGCATCAGCGTATTAAAACATTCCTTCCAAGCAATCGTTCTTGCATTACAGAGATCTATCGACGCAAGGATAGATGACGTATACGAAATGCGTGTACAACGAACAGCGGATATATCCTTCAACGACGAGCGATCAAATTCAGCAATATTTAACCCGCGCGTAGAGTCGCTCGCATTTCATCAGTGCCCAGAGCGTGGCCTCGACAGATATGCAATTTTCAGCATCGAGAACGTTGCGCTCGACGCGTTATCGCTAATACTGGGAGTTTCACAAGAATCAGACGTGCTTTACTCGACGATTCGCCATAAGCTTTTTCTTTTTCCAGCGTCCAGGAGGCTGCCCGCCGCTTGAATAAGTAAAACCACCATCGATCTATCGTACCTCCCTCCGGGGGGTCGCCATAAATTCTCGGAAATACGTCTGAACCGTTTCCGCTGGTTGCGTATCAACCTGATGCTATCGCGCCTGCTGTTGTCGACGACCTATCGATCATGCTCGGCACACCCCCTAATTAAGCTTAAAAACGAGGCTCGAGCGTTGGACGATTGTAATGCAGCGACCTTTTAGACGGAAATCAGCGTTTTACGATAAGGTCCAAAAGGTTTCGCAATTTAAATTCAAGGTATTTCATTGTAATTCAATTACAAGAAGTGTTTCATGACCGTTTCGTTTGAAGGTTTCGCATTCAAATTTAAGGTATTTCATTGTAATTCAATTATAAAGAGTGCTTCGTGAAATTTTAAAAAGGATGGATTTCGCTAGAATTATTGGATCCTCGGAAGCATCGCTTTTTCGTTTTTTTTTGCATGGAAAATTAATTACGCTCCACAGTATCGTGGTCTTTTTAATTTCATATAGCTGATTTACTTTCTGTTTGTTTTTTTTTATGTAGGGTATAGGAGTTAGCAATTTTTTTTTATCGTGTTTTATTTTACGTTACAAATATCGCACAGAATTGCCAATTTCGAGTTACGATAAGTTCGAATTTGTACGAAGCGCAAGGAAAATCGTGGATAGAATTCGTATCGTGTACTTCATTATATTGCATGTCTTCATCGTAGGCTCAGCTTCGAGGGTATATAAATATCCGAGGAAAATCCGTGCCTTTGGTGCTTTATTCTCGTGCAAAATCTTATTGATCCCTCTTGGCCTATCGCGCAATCCCGTCTATCCTCGAAATACGTCTCGGGCGGCTCTCCTTCAAAGGCGGCAGCGTGAGAAATAATTAAGTTGTCCGGAGCCTTCGCTTCTAATTTTCGCAATACGCATTCCCGTACTCCGCGATGCTAACAGCCGATCTATTTCTAATCGCGACAATGTCTCTCATCGCGGCCTCGCGCCACGGGATATTCTTACGGCACGCATGCGATCATCAACGAGACGTCCGCCGCTTGTCAGAATTTTCGCATCGACGCACAGTGTTTTAGATCAGCGCCTCTTACGAAATCAAAACTCCGCGTCGCCTGAAAAAAAAAAAACTCTCGAAGAATCCTAAAGTTTCGTTATTGGTTTTTTTTTCCTCACGAAACTCTGAAGTACGAGTAAATAAATAGATAAATACATAGAGGATAGTATGAAGAATGAGAAATTAGTGGGTCATGAAAGAGAAGTATGAAAATAATTGGGTCATGGATGAAAAAATATGGAAAACTCTCACCCAGATCGTCTGATTGGATGAAGTATTTTTCATTGATTTTTATGCAGTAAGACGTACAGTAAATGAGATACGCAGTGATACTTGTATTCCCTTGCTTGTTAGAAGTTTGTGTAAATATACGAACACAAAAGTCCACGCGTATAAATACTTGTCTTGCGATATAAAAAACCTTGCAGGGTATAAATATAAGATGAATTATGTTAAGAGAGATTTCAACCCCTTAATCTATTACATTATGGTTTTCGAACTCTCCTTTTCATATCGGTTTTTATTCTGGTTTTAAACTCGCTCTGCGCCAGTTTGCGTTTTTTTACCTCCCCCTCGAGCTCATCCCATACTTGCTCATGTATATAAGAGTTTCGTTAATAATAAAATACAAACAAATAATGTGCCATAGGCTCTAGAGCTCTCCTTCTGTCGAGGTTTATTTGTCTTCGTGCTACGTGCACGAAACATGAATTCATTCTGCCTGAGATATTTGAAACAAAGTAAAGAGAAGCGCGATATTTCATTCTGACCCAACTATCGATGCTTGAAAAACGTGCGAATAGCCATGTTTATTAAAATCTCCGTACTACATTGTTTTCCTCGCACAGAATACAGCGAAGATCGAGCATCGAGATAAATCTCGATCTCAAAAGACTTCCTCGCTGCCGCGTATATTTTACTCGCGGGCCGCTTCATTGATGAAGAAAGTAGAGGCAATAAGCCGGTAGGTAAAATTAGCCGCGCTTCTCATAATTCTTAATTTACTCCCCCGACACTCTCAACACGCCGGATTCGCATTTCTCGTCCTCGATGACGTCAGACGTCAGGTGAAAGTAAATCTGTGTAATCCCTCCAAGTACGTTTTTACAGACAGACGTTTAATATTATTGGTCTAGGCCTCTCAATTTCAGGAGACATGCATCTTGTTAGAGACAAAACAACAGGTGCTCGGGGTGTAAATAAAGAATTTCATATCGATCCCACGAAGTATCTTGGAATCTTGATTTATGCTTATTACACTTGTAAGAGATATATCACAAGTATATATATATTTTTACAACAAGTATATATATATATATATATATATATTTTTTTTTTTCATATTTAAAGTATAAGTCATTGAGTACTTGCCTCACAAGCCTTCAGCGAAGGCCTTATTATTTTCCTCTTATTCCATTTAATTTTACTCTCGCCTTTACTCCCAACTCCAAATCGCCTTTTATCCCCAGTTTAATCAACGATCCTGAAATTGACTCATATTCCCCCTACACTCCCCCCTGCTCGTATATCATTATACAAAATGACCAATACGTCGGTCCTTCAGAGCCAAGTATACACTTACTTTGCTCCCAAGGACCGACACGTCAGTCGTGCAAACAACCCTTAAAGTTCTCATGACGTATCTGGATATTTCGTTCCAGCCATTGAGATTATTGACGATCATCCAGTCCAAGGATAATATAACGAGAAGCAAATGTCTCGAAGTTAATCCCTGTACTGATGAATTCCGTGATCAGATCTTCCCAAAGTCGTATTAGGCGGAAGGCAGAGAGCACTCGAGGCTCGTCGATTGTTCTTCTCCACGAACAATCGTCAATCCTGTTGATCGCGCTACCTCGTCGAGCTCGACGAGCCGAGCTGTCGCTTGGCATGAAACACTATTTCACTTGGCCTCAACGACTGACGTTGATCCGTCGCAGCCTTGCGCACGACGAGTGGAATTATGACAGGTTTCAACAGAGGGCCGGCCCGGCCAAAATAATTCCGACGAGGTTTTAACTAATTGCACGGCCGAGGATTCATTGTGCTTCCCTCGGAGAGATTTGCGAAGATCAAAACTGTTTTCCCTCCTACGAAGTTTCTTTGAAAGGCGATACCCCTTTGGGCGAGGCTTCTTTACGATGCTCGAAGAATCATTGGCAAAGTCTTGGAAGGATGCTGCATTGTGCTGCTTCTTCGTTCAACATGACTTCGATCATTATTATATTCCTTTCACCGCATGAACATGTTGTTGTTGTTGTTCTAGTTTTCATTGTTGAGTTTCTATGATATCTTCTTCCCTGCTTTTTTAAGGTATGACATATCGTGCGTTTTTCTTATTTTAGGATAGGTACTTTTGTGCTTTTTTTAAAGTAGAATGTGTACGATTGTTATATAAAGCGAGGTCTGAGAATAGTTAATTTATCTGATTACGATAATGGAGTCGTCGTTAAGCCTTCCTTTGCGTCAGTGTAGCTACGAAAATATGTCGAGACACTCCTTCGTATTTAGCTCCTTCATGGGCTTAAAGACTTTGATGTATACGATATACAGCTTGTCGATTCTTTGCTTCATCAATTAATCGCTCATGCTGCCTTCCATCCAAACGATATTCTAAATAAATCCAACAAGTAAATACATAATATTAGAAATAATTATCACATACATGGGTGGCTCAAAAAGTCTCCGACCTCACAAAAAGATACAAAGCATTTTCCTTCAAAATTCGTAAACCACTATTTTGCTCACGAAGACACCGACTACTTTTATTTGAACGAGTTGATAAAATAAGGATATCGCTAATGGCAGTATATAGCTTTCGAAGGAGATTACAAAAACCATTTCGTACCTTCCGGAGGTCTGAAACATTCCAAACCACCCATATATAAATATATAACATATACAATAGCAATCCCAAATAAACATCACCCGTAAATCCCAGAAATTCCAACATTTCTTAAAAATCAACAGTACATAGATATAATCAATCTCCCAGCAACGAATAGCCCCCAGAAAATCGTGTCGACAGTAATCGCAGGAAGAAAAAAATTCTGTTTTACTTTCAGAGCTTTGCTTCGACCTCGAAAGGGCTCGTCGCGGTGCACAATGACCGTTTCCCCCCAATAAAAAAAAAAAAAAAGAAAAAGAAGAAGAAGAAAGAAGAGAGAAAAAACCAAATTAAAGTAAGAACGGGTGGGGAAGGGCCGAAAAGAGATTTTAGCCCCTTCTCCGCCCAATTACGTGGAAATGCTCTCGTCTCTGGCTCGCTGAGGAGGGTGGAGGGGGTCGCAGGTCGAGGGATGCGAAAAACTCCCCGCGGCGATCATGAATATTTACCCAAATAAGGCCCTCCAGGAATAAGCAGAGGCGAGCCACCGGGGGCGAATTGTCGGTATAAAAAGAAAGGTACGGAGATTGGCGCTGGCTGATGAAAAAAGGAGCGGCATTCGCGAAGGATTCGCAGGAAGATTCCTCTGGGAAGCAATAAGGGACAACCTCGAGGCGCTGGCACTGGGGAGACTGGTCTTCACCATTGCTCGACGATTCCCTCTTAAGGACCGATTGATTCATCGACATTCGGATGATTTGGAAGCCTCGGCGGGACCAAGGACCCAAAAGTAACTCCATCTTGTTCGACTTATAACAAATAGACCTCCAGGAGGAACTCTTGCCTCCTGAGAGAAGCCAGGATATCTTGTTGGTCTATCGAAAAAGGCGTCTCGACTATTAAAAAAGGCGCGAACCGAACCTCTGATCTCTAACTCGCTGCTCCAGTGCTGGAGCGGAGCATCGAGCCGCGAATCGATGCTGCTCGAGCCTCTGAAGTTCTAGTTGCTAGCGGAGCGTCTAAATGGAAGCGGTTTAGGCGGCGTGTATCGATCAAGTAGCCGCTTTGAAACTCGTTCGAACAATGTTCGGGCGCGAGTGACTCGTGGTATCTGCGAGGGGAGTCCGTTAACTTTCCCGCATGCGGCCCTCGGGCGCGAATAGTTCGAGAAACGTGCTGCTCGCGCGTGAATAGCCGGGAAGAGTCACGTTAGCTTTTCGAAGGCACGAGGGGTTTCACCGGGCGAGAGACGTCGCCGTGCCAACGGCGGATTCCTGAACGCGCACCAAGAAGAGCCGTCGGACGACATGGCGAGCCGGATGAAGGAACTGTATAATCAGGTATAAAATTCCTTTCGCGATATCCTTATAGTTCTTTTTTCTTTTTTTTTTTACGAATTTTTAGAATTGGAGATAGTGTCTAAGTAGAGGCAAGTTGTGGAATTTTTTCATGAGATACACATTTAACGCTATTCCTACCACAACTGGTCAAATATCAGTGTTTTCTTTGAGATATTGTAGAATTTTCAGACGCGGTCACCTCTGAGATTCTTCGCGATTTTCTTGCAGCATAAAGATCGATAAATGAATGCATCGACAATTGTTCTTCGCCCTCTTTTTCTCCAAGGATATATTTAGTACGTTTAAACATGTCTGGAAAATAGCTGGTAGGAATAGTGTTGATTTAGGTTCGGAATTTTCGATGAAATAGAAGTAATTTTAATGAAATACACATCGTGTTGTGTTATGCGATGCAATGTGAAGAATTTGTTCTCATGAGTGTCGAAGTAAAAGAAAGGTTGAGGACCGCTGGTTGAAAACATCTCTTTTGACGATAAAATTGTTAAACTGGTCAAAATGACCGATTAGCCATTTTTCAGAAAAATTGGGGAACAGATAAGAGTGGCGTAGCAAGTAGATTGTTATATAGAAACTTTGTTCTTCCTTTGTCGTTCGTAAAGTAGCCAGCAGTTGCCATATAAACGTACTAAATAACTAAGTAGAAAATTCATTCGTCGGTGTATCTCATTTTATCCTCGTAATTCTTCGTCCGCTAATTTTGAAGCTTCCACGCGTAAGCTTTTTCTCGTTCGACCCAGAACTTTAATCATTCGGTTTATTCTATCGGTTAAACCGGATAAAAAGACTTATCTTGCCTCTGTTATTTTGCAAATAAATTTCTATTCCCGCTAGCTTTTAAGCTGTCATGTCAATACCTTTGATCGTAAAGCCTAAGAATTTATAGCTTTCGGTACGGAGAACCGGGTATAAAGTTTCTCAGGGTGCGATACGTTTGTCCCGGATCGAAAAGGTTTTTCGAGTGAAGACAGGCTGTATCGCGAGGTTTGTGACGGATGATGCGACACTAGGCCGTGACAAACGACACGGGGACTAATCCTACGAGGCTAAACTGATAGTCGAAAGAAAACTTGTAGTATCAAAATATTAAGCAAAAGAGAGCTGCGATGTAGTTCGACCAAAGATCGATCTGGTTTACTAAAAGCTGCTTGAATCGAACAAATTTATTCTTAAATCTGTAATATATTTATTTCGTAATCTATATTATGTGGTATTACATACAATGTTTATTAACACGTGTATTTAATACCGAAGGGCACTTTCCGGTTAATAGACACTCGTCAAAAAATTGGAGAGCAATATTTAACACGATATTGCGTAACCGCGAAAATACGACTCAAAATTACAGCACTGCGCGCCTCCCTCGCTATAAACTTTTATGCTCGTCAAAGTATATTGACTGCAACTGTTGGCATTGAATATTCTGGCACGTTGCGCACGCAGGTAAATCGAAGCTTATTTTTACGCTCCTCTATTTATACATTACGATATCTGATTATCAAATAGACAACAGCGTGTTGACTTCCATCCGTCGTATTTTCCCCATGAAAGTTATTTAACCGTAGCCTTCGAAGCAACGTCGTTTCTCAGAAGCAGCTTGAACAAACATCGTGCGCTATTGCTATTACATAAACATACAAACTTTTCGACTATCACCCTCTGCATACGGATTTTTCTCCATAAACAATTACTCCACAAATTAATATTTCTCTAGAAAATATTAAATTTGTTGAACGATCGAGCGGAATGCATGAAGTATCGATAAAGCGATCGAAGGATCAGAAACAGCGCCAACAAAATACGTTGCGCTTGGCATCTATATACAATACATAATACATTATCATCTTTGTGATGTTTGAATATTTGCTTTTTGTGCACTTTTATTCGCGTTGTAAAAAAAAAACTTCGTTAATTTCGCGCAGGTGATCTTTGAGAGGAGGATACTTTTAGGATGCACGGCTTTGGTGGGTTTATCCGTGTGCATATGGTCCGTCGCCATTGGTACGGACCATTGGTTCATCGTGGAGGCCCCGAGCGAGCAGGGCTTACCCCTGGGCAATGCTGGAAAACCCGGCAGAAGGCTGATCTACAAACACATGGGCCTTTGGAGGGGATGCACCAGAGGCATAGCTCCGGAACCCGCGAATTCCACGAACTTTGTGCCGTACAGTGAGTATATTAATCACAATTCTTCAGAATCGCGCTTTAACTCCAAGCCGGCGCGTTAAATAAAATTTAATAAACGGAATAAGGTATTCCCGCTTTTCGCATCAATCCTCCTTCATCAGAATCCCTTAATTCGCCCCCTTCGTGAAGTACATCGCGCTGAAGTTAAATTAAGCGAAAAAAGCAGGAAACGAAGCTACGAGAATTCGCTTGATAACGGATTTAAACATTCCCATTTATCCTCCTTGGCTGAAGTTATTTCCAGGCACTTGAAAGGCGTGCAATTAATTTTAATAATACGGATGTCGAGAAAGCGGAGCTTCAACTTGCCATCCTACTGAGGATCGAGGGAAAGGATCGCCGCGTAATTTTGCGCCTTTCGTCATTTTGCGTCTAGTATTTGGAAATCGTTTATCGTTACGTATTGGCGTTTCAAATTGATTTTTTTTTTTAATCAACGCACTTTCATCCACGCGATTCTCCGGGCATTATGTTCCCTGTAATATTCTCCAGATGCCGCGTCATCTTTCTCGGAATTGCGAGCAATCGAGATCGCGTAGCAAGCGCTGTTTTGGTCCAGAATGAGATTACAAAATTCACCGTGGGCGAGACAGCGCGGCAGACGCGTAAAAAGTGTCGGCAAAAAGGTGTGGATAGGAAGGTCTCGAGAGTGGGAAATATTGAAAGAACAAAGGCGTCTCGTTTGCGTTGGCATCAACGATGCGCGCTACAGGTGCGAACAAACGGCGCCCAATTTATTTGCCCTGAGATAATATCGATCGTCGCCTGAGATTATTCTTCATTTTTCACGTGTGACGACTTACACACTTAGCAAGTTTCTTTAAAAACGAATGATCTTACGCGAAGAACGATAATACTCGATCCTCGATAATACACAGATAGTGTCTGATCATACGTTGAGCAGTGACAATAATAATCGTATGTTTGGCAATTGTGTAGCATATAATTATTTATGACAATTAATAATCGTATGTTGTGCTATTGATTAATTCTCAGAAGGAAGTTCAGATTTGAAAAATGTTTTAAATTAAACACCGGTTACTCCTGACTCTCCTCTTGCTGGTAATGCATACGAATTAAATAAATGGTCCTTGCGAGCGGTTGAACAATTTTTTTAAATCAATTTTAAAAGTACTTCTTTTAATTGAATTTAAATTTAATGAAACAAAGAGCAATGTAATTTTTCAGATATGCACGCAGCTAATCTCCAAGTACAATTTGGAGATTTTTCTCTTGGATTTTTGTTTCTTTTTTCACGAAAAAATTTGGATTTTTTTCTCTTTGATTCTTTCTTGGAGAGAACATCTTTCAAGTGTTTCATCCGTATTTCGATATAGCATACATGTCGTGGCGTGAGATAAAGCTACACATGTCGCGCTGCAAGGTAAGCATCGAGGCTGCCTCGAGTCTTCGACGAAGTCGGAATTCCGCGGGTTCTAAATTAATGGGCGGAGGGAGTTGCCAGGAAATGGTCAAGCTTCGTGGCTCGGTTTCAAGAAGACAACGACGATCGGCGCGCCAATAAAGGCCGACAGCGTAACGTGGAGCTTCGATATTGGCAAACAATGTCTCTTTGTTTCGCTTCGTACGGAATGAATTGCTTCTTTCGTTTCTACGACGATCGCGAAAATTTCGCGACCATGGAATACTCTCGCGTGTGACCTTTTTTGGGTTCTTTAATCCTTTCCAGCCCAATAATACCATTTGGCATCATTCGTGTAATTTGCTTCTGTTAATCAAGTCCCTCTAAATTGTTTTTCTTCAAAATTTAATTTTAATAAAATAATATATACTGTATTGCAAGCCATCACGAAAAATATTGTTTAAAACCGCTGACAGATGGTAGTATTTTTTCATAAATTATTTTTCTAAACCATCAAGTAGCGATAGCTTATCTATATGTGGATTTTTCTCGCGATATTACAATCCACTTTTGTGCGATGGTCTTTGAGCTACGTCCATAAATATCGCAAAAAACTGTGCGCGCGTTAGAAAATAATTAATTCAGTCATCATTTTTCTCCGTCAAATGTTCCTATACCCGCTATATAATTCGTTCAGTTTTGCTAAAGTTTCTAAAGCAACTTTGACGAGTGCCTACTCTAAGTTAACTTCAGCTATCGATATTCAGCAGTTTTTTAATTGGACAGTCGCAGATTACGATCGTGGATGTCCTAAATAGCCTATAAATATACCGCGGTTTCTGGGATCTTAGAATTAAGATTAAACAATGTGTCGTGGGCTAAAACGACCGATGCCAAGACTAAAGCCAAGTCCCTGCCATGTCATCAATTATCTCTTGTCTATCTTAAAACTTATCGCTTATAGTTTAGTTAGAAGAGGAATAGTCTTATCTTGCCAATAATCCCCAGACCAAAACTTAATAAGCGAATTGTTCTGTCCCCAAAAAAATCTTTGACCAGAGAACACGTTGCATAGTTGAAAATGCATTGTCATGTTCAGTAAAGATTCTCTCCTTTTTTTCTCCACGTTTTATCGATCAATTTCGTATACGCATTTTGTGCTTTCAATGTCGCCAGCCCGCGATCCGATTTCCAATATAAACAGGTGGCTTCCACTTCCAGACACGATTTATAATCTCTAGATTTAGGACGTGGCTGTATCTCGATCTATTAAGTTAATATTTGAGGAGGCACCAGGCCAACTTGCTCGTCCTTCTGAACCGATCAAGATGAAAACAAAGCGCCCATTCATTCAATTGAGAAATTGAGTATGAAAATTAACGAAGGAGCGCCTGCAAATCAAGACGAGCGTTCAACCGTGTAAATGACTATCTGATTACCGCGTTAAGATTGAGTTTCGAGATGTACTTCCTTCCAATCCAAATACACGTGTTGCTAAATTCATATTTTTCCTGCGTCACCTTAAAAAAAATTCTAGTATAAATTTTCCACTAAGAGACAAATGTTGCTAAATTCACATTTTCGCTACGTCACTTTAAAAAAAATTGTAGTATAAAGTTTCCACTAAGGAACAAATGTTGCTAAATTCACATTTTCGCTACGTCACGTTAAAAAAAAAAATTCCAATATGAAGTTTTCACTAAGGAACAAATGTTGCTGAATTTATATTTCTCCCACGTCACGTTAAAAAAAAATTCCAGTACAAAGTTTTCCACCAAGGAACACACCTTGCTAAATCGACATTTTCGCAAAAGGAACACGTGTCCACAACGTGGCCCTTTTCGCTCTTTCAAAAACGCACGAATTTCACCATCAAACCTCCACCTAGGAGCGTATTCCGCGAAAATCAGTATCTTCGCCACTTTGCATTCGCGAAAATTTCGGGTGCAAAACCTCTCGCCTTGGCAAATCCAAATTTTCCCTATAAATTCCCCACTTCATTTCCCCCCTCTCTTCCCCCCTTCGTCTTTCTCCTCCGCCTCTCGGACGAATCAACTTTTCCTCCTCCCCGCGGATTAAATAGCACCTTGCGCGCAACTCCGTGGAACATCTGGAGAGCCCTTTTCCCCCTCAAGAGGGCCATGATCGGCCCCGATTCCCATTCAAATCCAGGCGCGCCTCTCCTCGAGCCCGAATTTCCCTGAGAAATGGCCGGCGATCCGGAAATAAGAGGCCCACCCCTTCTGTTCGCCTCCGACACCCTCGGTTCCGCGAGGAAGACGGACGAGACGTCGAGGCAAGGAAAAATAGTCGTGGAGATAAAGCGGTGCCGACGAGGGGAGATTAATAGAACGATCATATCTAATCCGGGATTTAAACCGTCGACGGCTATTTGTAGGTATATCGGTTGACGGGGGATAGGGCAAAGAGGGAATTTCACGGATTAACCCGCGGATATACGAGAGAATTGTCGGTTTCCACGAATCTCCCGCGTAGTCCTCTCTCTCTATCTCTCTCTCTCTCTCATTAATTTCTCCGCTCCCTCTCGGGATTTTATGCAAACCACTTCTGTCGCGTTGAAGGATTAATACATATGGTTTGAGGAAATTACCTGGTAGAATGGAATGATATTTAAATATTTTTTATCCGCTTTTAAGCCATCACTGCTCCTTTTTCTTTTGTTGTCGAGTTAGAATAATTACGAAGTCTTTAAACGACATTTCGGAGGTATTATTGATTTATTTGTAACAATTGTTTATATGTTGTAAACGTGTTTTTAAATGTTCAATTGTAAATATACATTTCTAGTAGCTCGTATAAATCAGGAGCACTCGTATCTCTTATAGTGTTAGTCCCGAACTACGATTCCTGCGCTTTGCTTTTATCGCGCGTTATTATTTATCGCCAAAATCGTGGATGTTAAATCATGGATTCGAAGCAGCCTGCATTACGATACTGTCACATCCCAAACTTTCGAGGGCCTCGTGTAAAAATAGCTTATTCCGACGTGTAAGATGGATGGGATGGTTCGGGCAAACTGAGATACCGAGGGAAGAAAGTGGCAAAGGAGCTTGTAAGGGTAATGGAGATGGATGTAACGCTCACGCCTGACTCGAGGTTTCACCTGGCGAGTGTTGTACGAGAATCTTGGAAACACTGGCCATTCCAATCGCGGATCGAGCACTGATTACATAATTCATTTAATCTTTGCAAAGTGCAACTAAGGTACATCTGTTATTAAATTGTCCGTTGATCGATTATTTAATATCGATACTGCATCGTTTGATCACGATTTAGGATTCTAAAGTATAATTATCGATTTAAAGCGTAAATTAATCGTGAAGAGTTTTTAACAAGCGAATACCAGAAAGACTACCTTAATCTTAAAATCCTAACTTCGCTTCACGTATCGAAATTCTGCTTTGCAGAGGAATGCAAGTATCAAGACATGTTCCCAACGGACATGCAGATCAAGCTGGACCCAGGATTAAACACTACCGTGCTCAGTGAGTATAAGAACAAAGTGAAATACAAGCTCGAAGAAAGCCCTAATAAATTGTAAAAAGTTAGATTGGAAGGGAAACCCCATTCTCCTAAAAACCATCCCGAGATAAGAGATCAAATCCAAGTGTATTCTCCGCCAAAAACAGTTTCGTCACATCTCCCTTCTTAACCATAAAAATTCACGCTCCTCGTATTTCTCCTCTACTTCACTGTTCAACGACAGCTCATTAACGAAGAAGAAAACAATAATCAAGTACCAACAGAACAGTAAACCTACAAAAAAACTAAAAATAGCCTTTGGTCGAAAGTTCAATATAGAAGCTCAAATGAAATTTTGCTCAAGACTCTAATTTCGCGTTCGACGTGATTTTATTATTTGTCGACAGATTACTCGAGGACCCAGGTCTCGTTCGCCCTGATCAGCCTGTTCGTGATGATCATGGGATTCTGCTTCTCCATCTATACGTTCCGTAATCCACGGTACATGTTCAAGCGGTTAGCTGGCGGGATACACTTCATCAGCGGTAATTATTATCCGAGGAGAATTTCTGGCCTATACCCATAAAGCCTCCTCGATCCTCCGTGATTTCATTCCCATCCCGCCCCTGATCCCGTTTTGTCTCTGCACCAGCCGAGAGCGTGGTTTATCCCAGGCGAGCGACTCGAATCCGCTTGATAAACGTTAGGCTAAGTACCTTTCGAGCTCTGTTCCCGGCTTGTTTGCCCACCTGCTCGCGAAGTAACGCGCGCTCAAATCTTTGCCAGGATTATTTCACGGGTATTTCAAATCCTCGGCATTTGCACGCGCCGCCTGCCTTCTAATGATTAATATTCCATCGGGGTATGTGGAAGATTTATCTCGCGCGCACCTCGCCTCGTGTTGGAAAATGAGTTTTTGGAAAATGAAAGGGAGGAAAGCTTGCGATGGAATTGGAGCTGTGTTGGATTCATCGATTATTGCATGCATTTTTTTTTTTGTTAGATATATTGTTATTTGAATTTTTACCCGAGCAGTACTTGATTTAGAATTAAACTATGCTCGAGTCTCTCTTTAAAAAAATGTTTATGGTAATTATTTCAATGTCTGTTATCGCATCGGTTTTCTAACTAATGATTCTAACCATATTGTCTTCATTACAAAGTGATTTAAATCAATTCTCGCGTAATAGTTCCAATCGTAACTTTCTCTCCATCATGAAGAGATTCTCATTCTGACCCCCAAACGATCACTCATAAATTACAAACCAAACTAAATCAACCCCACTTAAAGGCAAGTTCAATCCTCGAATTCATCCCTTCTCACATTCATAAACTATCCAAGAGTCACGAAAGGCTCTAACACTTGCAACATTATCTTCATCTTCATCACACGATCATACTATAATACATCGTACATTAAACCTGCAGCATATCCTAAGCCAAAATGCCATCAGCAAGTCGCTTCCAAATATCCATTGAAAAAACAAAAATCAATAAAAAAAGCGATCGATCATTTATATCGCACATTAATATTTACCAGCCGCTTGCAACATGGTGGTCATCCAAGTCCTGCTCTCCTCCGTCGAGTTCGAGAGCAAGCACGTAAACGAGACCTTCCCCAAGGGCGCAGTGATGAGGTACGACTTCTCCCTGATCCTCGCCTGGATCGTCTTTCTCTGCAACCTAGTGGCCGGCTTCGCCTTCATGCTCTTCTCCAGGAAGAGGAAGCGCGACAAGGCGCCAACGGAGGAGATCGCCATGGCGGACGAGCCGACGATAATCGGCCGTTGATGGATCGCACTTCTCGATCCTGAATGTGCCTGCAGGGGCGCATGTGAAATTGGAGCAAAAGTTCGGCGTGCCTGGTTGGGATGGAACGCTGTTAAGAGATAGGTTAGCTCGGGGATAGGGATAAGGATGTTGCGAGGGAAGTGCGGTAAAGTGTCTCCGTGAGTGTTCACCCTCGTAATCGCAGTAGCCCCGATCCTACGCCTATGTTAATCTCCTTGGATTCGCGCGTCAACCGTGAAATGTGGCGTGTCTTTGAGAAACGACACGGTACTTGAAACTTTCTTGATTTAACACTAGAACTACCAGCCACTTTCTGGGCATATTTAGAACACCACATAGATCTTTGAAAAAAAAAGGGGGGAGAGTAAAAGGAAATTTTAGTAGATCAAAATGATGATCTAAATACTGGATGAAAATCATGGAAAATCTCAAAAAGTGTATCGTTATAAAGTACGATTTTTTAAAGAGACGACTGACCAGTCATTTTGACTGGTTTGGTAGTTCTAGTGTTAACCTCGCTTTGAAATGTTTTTATAACATATCCGTGAAACGATGTCAATCAAAATGAGACCAAGCGCTGTGTCATGGCTGTCGAATAAGCGAATGTGTTTGGTCTCGTTCTGATGGACAGTCTCACTGGACGTGTTAAAGATACATTTCAAGCGAAGAAAGATTAAAGTGAGAGGCTGTTTTAATTAAAGTGAGAGGAGTTTCTGGGCTGCTTTTTAAACGTCTCGTTTGATCTGCTTCGTTTGTCCGCAGTCTCCTGTGTTCGGGAAAAAGGCGTCGCCCCGATTTCTCGGATGTCTGGGATTTAATCGAGTGAACGCTTGCGGATACATTGCTTTTAAAGTTTCTGTCGATTTTCGGCTGAGGATAGATCGAAAGATCGACCTGGACTCTGCGGATAATTGAATATGCCTTCGATCGGAGGCGAATCGTCGAGGCAAAGAGCGAATTTCGGCGCACGGTTGTGTATATACCTTCTTACATTTCGCGACTGATCGTCGCGTCGATCGGTACTTAAACTTTATTACTATGTCTCGAGCGTATATCCCTGCAACTCGAGAAAAGGACGAATATTTATGTAAGACTTCTTGGAAGGCGATTGATGCAGCTTTTCTGTCGAAGATAGTATACATACTGCCGATCGAGGATGGTTCAAGGAGAATATTCACGAATCGCGGATTATGAAGGAGTCCTTCTCGCTATCGAATCTTTTTGAGATGCTGAAGGGATTAATATCAATGCCGCTGTGTCGTTTTATTTGTATCTCGATTCATGATCGTTCCTCAGATTATCTTTGAATCACGCGCCTTGGTGACAAGGCCGATATTTTCTCGACAGTTTTACATTAACCATCCGTCGATTAAATACCTAGAATCTTTGTTTCTAACGATCGCAGGGCGGACAGAGATATATTATATTTTGAATACCACTGCGGAGATCTGTCGATGTAGCTCGCGCCATATCATCCTTCGATATAGCTCGTAACTCGTTTAGATTCTCGGAATGATCGTAATTATCGAGGAGATCCAATGAGAAAGGTAAGCGCTTTGAGACTCGTTACCTCAAATTAAAAAACCACAGACACTTTTTATAGCATATTTAAAACATCGCGTATATCTTAAAATAAAAAGGAAAATATAGCAGTGGACAATATAACGATTTACGCGCCACAATGAAATCATGAAGAATCGCATAAATTCCGTACGTCGAGTAATTTTTTTAGGGAAATTCTGAATGGCTCGATAGTTTCTGTACTATTCTAACGTCTGTCGCGGTTGACAACCCCAGATCTCCCCCAAGAACATTAGAAAAAATCTCAAAGCGCGGCCTTCTCCTCGCATCGAGGCTCGCGAACGCGAAACAGAAGTCCACGGGGAGTGTATAAATTGACCGGCTATTTTTGTAAGGCGCAGAGGCGAATAAATTCACGGTACAAATGATCGGGACCAGTACAAATCACCGAGTTTCACCGGTATATCGATTCTTTCCTCGCGTTACGATCCGCGGTGCAAAGGTCGGACAGGAATCCTGAGCGAGCGCCAAGAGACGCGAGCAAGGAGCCATTCGCTGGGAACCGATAAAATATCGATAAAAGGGAATTCCTCGAATCGAAATAGAAGCACGAAGAGTCCGGCAGCTGCTCGGTCAGGCTCGGATAAAATATGAGCTCTGGGACGAATTTGACCGCTTCGGTTTCCAGCAAGGAGCTCATCGTTCGAGATCGAAATTTACCGATGTTTTGAAACTCCTTTGATCCACATACCGTTGTGCGAAATATAGAGCGGGGCTAGAACCAAGAGTATCCGCGTTCACTCGGAATTCTACGATCCAGCTCTCTATTTTTCTACCCTCGTCCGTTGGACAGTCGATGAAAAACATCGCTTAGAATCCATCGTATATCCGAGAAGTAACTATAAATCGATGAGCGCTCCTTGGGCGAGCATTCTACAAGCCTTTGGGCTTCGAACGTGGATAAAACGGGGTTTTCGTTGCTCCGAATGACACATTCTGAATTCACTGAAACATTTTAAGTGGAGCAGATTTCTCGATACGATAATAAGTCCGTCGGTTAATTCGATTATATTAAAGCTTGGCAGCGCTTATTCGGATTTTCGTCCGTTGTTACTTGGAAGTCGTACAATTTTCTGCGATTGTTGAACGTCTTAATGTCGTAGCAGCGGAATAATCATGGACGGACGTTGGTTTGATTTATCGAACGCGCTTTTATCCGATGAATATCTCGTCTCCACGTAATTCTATCGCACCGTTTTATATAATCGTTATTAAGGCAAAATCGCGATGTTGGGGGATAGCATCGAAAGAGGGTATTCCAGAAATCGATGTAATACTCACCAGGAAAAATCTCTCTTGGATCCCATGGTGGAATCGCGCATAGTTCATCTTTCGACATATCCACGTTTATTCCTCATGCACCGATTTTCAATCGTGATCGACGCAAAAGATTGTTATTGTTAACGAAAAAATGCACGAAGACGGCGCTTATCGCGGATTTTTTTGGCAATACGAATCGCGGAGCGTCGAGCCTGGAGTTTGTAAATAGCAGCTGAGCTAAAAAATACATCTCATTGAAGTGACATCGAGATGTTTAATGGAGAAAAGAAAATATAACATGGGATGAGCCAGATGGACATCACGATTTTCTGTATTTAATTACGATGATAATCAATAAGTTCTTTCTTGTAGAGGTTTCGTATAGAAAAAAATTCGATGAAAATCATCGAGGTTCTGCATAGATTTTGCGAACGTAATTGGAATGAAGATTATTGAGTCTCTTTGTAAAGATTTTGTAAATAAAATTACGATGCGTATAAATACGATTGGAGTATAAATAATCGAGTTTTTCTGGTTCATCCTAGATTTTGCGTGGATTCTGTTGGTTTTGGCAGAGGCAGTCGAACAACGAAGAATTCGCAGACTTTTAGGGTAGCTAGACCAAAGATTTTTGGCTACCTGCTTTGTACTGCTCGTACCATAAAAGTTAACGTGTCATTCTCATCCCAATTGGAAAACTTTATATCGCGTTTAGAGCGACGTTTTGTAAATAAGTGCACGTTGCATTGCACTGCATCGCGCGATGTACGTAATAACCAAACGTTTTTCTACGCGATGTCGTTATTTATGTGAATGCTGAACAAAGCACGAGGATGGAGCAACGAAGCTTCAAGGTTCCAATCAGCCTTGACGTTTCAGCAACGAAAGATCAATTCCAAAGTCGTGCACACTTGTTAGCGCGCTGGCATAAATTGGCTGATTTGCCAAGTTGCTTTTGGATGCAATGGATCGTACGAAGGAAGCGAATTTGAAGTAATGTTGCTCCAGAGTGCTATTGGGCTCGACGAAGCACGAATTGCGAAGAAACTGCGGCGATCGTTTGGATTTTTAAAACAGATTTTTACGTATACTTATGCATATCTCACGAAAGCACATTTGTGCAAACTTCGAGTATCGCACGCCAGGAATTCAAAGTTTCTCGCACGATCGTTTCATCTTGTTCGTTTAATTATAGAGTTTCTCTTGTTTGGATCTTTGATATCTGTAAGTCAAGGTTCGTTAATCCTTTAAAATTCACGTAACCTTAAGTAAAGTAAAGCAAAGGATCGATCGACCATCGAACAAATCCAAGAGTCACAGAGACTTTCTACTCCGGATTTGATGCTCTTAACGATCGATTCTTCTTGTTCTTCAGCGATGCTTTTGTGCTAAATCTCGTTTTACGTAAAACGTTTTGGAAGGAAGTTGATCATTCGAATTGTGTAAAAAGAATTCTGAAATTCTCAGTATGAAAGATATTCGTGTGGATTAGCGAGCGTTGATGCGAATCGCACATCCACGTCTGGTTGAAAGTTCCTCTGTCTTTTTGCTTGTTAAGTATAAATGGCTGTTCACACGTGCTGAAAAAAGACATATACTTTATATACATCTGCGTGTATATAAACCTAAATGTAATTGCTCTTTTCCACGATCAAATAAAGCGTATTCACGTATGTGAACGGATCTTCATTTCCTCCCAAAAAAAACACTCGTACTTTGGATAAAAATATTATTATATTTCCAAGTGTAAATATCTAGTTTTCGATCCTGACTATTTTTCATAAAATAAATCATAAGCCACCAATTTGAGCAGCTAAATAATAATTTTGAAAAACTTTATTCTAAAAGCACACTATTACAAATAAATTCCAGGCTTCAAACCAGGAATTTTTTTTAAAACAATCACGAGGATCGAGTGCGCTGTTTCAGAAAATCCTCGCCCAAGCTGCATTTCTATTGGGTTGTTCGGAAAGTCATTTCGTTTTTTGGGGAACATGAAACACAGTTTTCGTATAATGAATAAATATTTTATTAAATTATATATTGGCCATTCTGGTCCAACACCTT